>CAUYQG010184404.1:0-16875 GCA_963574415.1 Tarsius wallacei
GCTTCACACCCTGCAGCTGCCCCACTAGTGGGGTCTGGTCCAGGGAAATGCCTCGAGTAGGCTATAAGGAGCAAAGTCTGGGTCACAGAGCTGTCACTGGACACCATGCCAAGATGTGAAAGACAGGCACAAAGCAGTACCCAGTGCCTGCAGATGGTGGCTACTCAGCGCACTTTATTGCGCTTAATGGAAGATGTGCCTTGCCCACAGAGTTAAGAAGAACTCACCGGACCTACTCTGTCCAAAATGTCTTCCAGAAAGCTCCCTCTGACAACAAAACTGGATGCTAAGCAAGAAAAACTCAGAACCAGAATCACAGAAGACAAAACTGTGCTAGGAAACTCTAGCTGAAGCCATTTTACAAAATTCAACATACTTGTCTTGAAATCTACAGCCTGGGGCTGTCCTTCTGTGCCATCCGTGGCTTGAGAATACACGGTAGCCTTGAAGTGAGTGCCAGGTGCCAACCCAACAAGCCAGACTTCTGTGTCTTGGGACCACCTGTCAGAGGATGGGTCTGTGTGTTCCGGGAGGTTCCCATCATGCACAGGGGCAGTGGGGCTGCTGCCGGACCAGGCCCAGCTCTCTGCCTGGCTTCTCTCTGTGTTGCTGGCATCTGTTGCAAGCACAAGAGGAAAGACGTTAACTGCAAGAAGAACACAACCCTGTCTTCTTTCAGGGACCCCACCCAGAAGATAACACATCACACAGTGCCCGCAGCAGGTTCTCTGTAAGTATCTGCTCCCGACCTCCTCCAGAGGGAGACTCTGTCCCCTGACAAGGCCCTGGCATTCTACTCTGTGGTGTTATTCCAGCAGTGCCACAGACATCTGGTGCTTTTCTTTCAAACTCTGCTACTGTGGATCATTCTCCCTTCTCTGGGACATTATCTTCTCCCATCCCAGCATGGTTTTCCAGGGACAGCTCTGTGACCCAGACTTTGCTCCTTATAGCCTACTCGAGGCATTTCCCTGGACCAGACCCCACTAGTGGGGCAGCTGCAGGGTGTGAAGCTAGGGACTATCTGCGGCCATCTGTCCCTGGGCTGTGCAGAGGGAGCGACTCAGAGAGTGGAGCTGATGAACCAAAAGGAGGGAGAGATTAAAAACCACCTTCTCTCTTTCCCCAAGGCCTCGCTGTAGCAGGGAAATAGGCACAAGCCAATAAACTGCTCTTTCCGCCTAAGCTGTTTAAAGTCTGGTTTCTGTCCCTTGCAAGCAAGGATGCTGACACTAGCTTTAGAGCTCTGTTTCCTTAGGGTAAAATAGGGATGAAGGCCAGGAGTGGTGGCTCACCCCTTTATGTGAGCAGGATTAGGGATGATCACTCTTTATTCACTTTTGGAAAATGAAAACCCTTGTCATAAAAAAAATTCAAAAGTGACCCGGTGTGATGACTCACTCCTATAATTCCAGCACTTTGGGACGCTGAGGCAGGAGGATTGCTTGATCCCAGGAGTTTGAGACCAGCCTGGACAACATAGCAAGACCTCATTTCTACAATAAATCAAAAAAATGAGCCAGGCGTGGTGGTGCATGCCTGTAGTCCCAGCTACTTGGGAGGCTTAGGTGGAAGGATCACCTGAGCCCAGCAGGTCAAGGCTATGGTAGCTGTGGTCATACCACTGCACTCCAGCCTGGGTGACAAGAGAAAGACCTGTGCTCTAAAAAGAAAAAAAAAATTAAGGATGAAAATCCCTGCCCTTCTCATTCCACGATTGTCCCAGAAATCCCCCCAAAATGCTACGTCATCTGCAAATGATGATGCCAGCATCAACACAGGAGATGTCTGCTGGGTTTGCCTGCTAAGTACCCTTTTCTCAAGGACATGCTCAGTTCCTCCAAAGGCCTAACTCAGGTTAGCACACTTGTTATTTGCTCATCTGAAAGATCTAAAGCTGAAGGGTCCACCACTCTCCTGGATATCAGACTCCAGAAAGTTTCCAGGCCCATTGCCATTCCAAGCTCCAATGTGTTCCTCCGTGAAATAAGAACACTTTTCCTTCCTTCCTCACACAGGTAGGGGATCACACTCAAATGTGGAGGAAATGCCCTCTGTACATCCTAAAGCCCTACACAAATAGAATGACTTTTTTTAAAAAACTAAGAAGTTACTGAAAGTCAAAAGCAGTGAGGGAGATGGGAGACACACTTCTGTCACTCACCCAAGCCACTTTCTGTCACCGAGGGATCTCTCTGCATCCCATCGAATTCTGGGAGATACAGGTTGATGTATTGAATCCCTGGCTTCAGGCCTGGAATGTTGGCCACTAAGTCTCGAGTCGACTCTTCATGGCTCCCAATGCTTTCCAGGAGCATCCGGCAGGAGGCAGTGCCATTATCACCACTCCAGGAAAGAGCAGCCTTCCTCACACTCACAAGGGACACACGGAGACCAGAAACAGGGTGAGGCTCTATTTTAGAAACACACAATACGCATTAGCGGCACAAGATATTTGCAGTTGCCTTTCATGAGGAATGACTGGGGTCTCCGATGGGTCAGTGCGACTCGCCAGAAATACATCCTTTGTACCAGAGCCCGTTGCACTTCCGTCATCTCTCAGCAGGGCGGGGGAGGAAATCACGATGAAGAAAAGAAGAAAAGGGGTAAACCTCAAAACCAAAATGGCTGAGATCTGCACTGTCCTCCAGGTTAACCCCAACAACGACTTGAAACTTTTCTAAATTGGCCCTTTGAAACAGCAGCATTTGGTTGTATATGTTTTAGACATCAGGAACGAAGCATCCAATAAATGATTGCTAAGCAGAAAGGTCTCCATTCAAGACAACGCGAAAAATGTCACGTCATAGCACCAAGACTTAAACTAAGGAGCACACCCCTGTATTCCAGTTCCAGGAGGATTTTCCAGAAGACTTTCCACCAATAGTGCACCCAGACCCTCCTTCTGTCACCTTCTTTGGTTGATGGTGACATTAATCAAACCACTGAGCCACAAGGGTATGTTCTCCCTCCCTTTTGGGATGAGACCATGGAGACCCAGAGAGGCAGAGCGGCTTGCTAAGAACACACATACTACTGGTGACAGTGGGAAACTGGAACCCGGCTCCAGCTCTAAACCCATAAAAGCATAGGTCATCCATCGCCTTGCTAAACTACCGTCTGGCCATGTGTTTTCTGAGATATGGCCAGGTCATGTTTTCCTAAGTTTTGGCCTCCTCCCCTATATTGGGTAGGTGAATCTCCTCTCTCTCTCTCTCTCTCTCTCTCGTATCTCATCTCTCTCCTCTCCTCTCTCTAATTTACTTTCTAAAGAAACTATATTTTCCAATCTTTAAGAAAAAAAAAAGCATAGGTCATGGTGCAGACAGAGTGAAAGCCAGCCTGGGGTCTGCACGTGGCTGAATGCGAGACATTGGCCTAGATAGGTCTAAGGCGCCGTCCAGCTGTGAACAATGTGATCCACTCTGCAACTCGATTCCTCGCGTCAAACATTTCATGCAAAGATTTCTAAGTGGAATCACTCGTGTCTTTTTGTTGTTGTTAAGAAATGTAGCACCAATAAACTCCCAGCTCAAAGACAATGGGTGACTGTTGTGAGCATCACTGCACCATGGGGGTCTGGAGTTAGGCCCCCGGGTTCCTGTCCCACCACTTGATGCTCAATATTTCTGAGATCTCAGAAGAAACCTAACTTCTTCACAGTTTCTTCAGTGTTGTCTTCAGGGTGACTATGAGGACAAAATAACATACCAAGGACAGCAAAGCAAAGCACAGAGTAAGAGTACATGCTCAGTGCACAGCAGCTGGTGAACCCACTCTGACACAGCCCTGTGCTCGGGGCTTTAAAGTGGACAAGGACACCCCATCCCTTTGCTGGGTGCTTCCTGCCACCTCACACCTCTGCTTCCCTGCATCACCCACTCCGTATCACCTCATCCCATCACCATTTCCAAATTCTGCATTCTTTTTCCTCAAACTCTCTCCTATTACCTTTCCGCTTTCTCCTTCTTCCCCTCTCTCTTTCACAGTGTGGCACAGCAAGCCTTGATGGTGGGTTTTGCCCTAAAATCGTGCTCTGAGATGCTCCAGGGGTATCTGTGAAGGGGCCCATGGCACCCATCCCTGAGGCTCCTCTCATGCCCTGTTCTTTTTGTTTTTGTCTTTGCGGCTTCTGGACAAGATGTTGTTTAAAGAAACAGTTTCTGGGATGAAAAGATGTTGAAAGCCACAAGTATGGTGTTTGCGGCTCCATGCCCAGATGGTTTGCTGTGCTAGACCTCGCTCCCCTCCAGTTGGGCTCCAGGACTCAGGCCCATGGCCTTTTCTCCAGCCTGGGAGTCACCCCATCCCATGTCAGAAAACAGCAGGGGACCTCTTTTTCCAGTTCTTGGTTCTCCTCATCCTAAAAAGAGCTTCTCGTCATTTTGTTTTTTAATTTTTGGTTCTTTTCCAGCTTAGAACCAAGAGCTAAGTTTGTAGCCAGAATAGGTGGCTTAGGGTAGTGACATCTAAGCTAAACCAAAATCTAGGGCTGGTAAATCTCAACTAAAATTGAATGTCATCAGACTCTTATTCCACATGAAACACACACTCCTCTGGAACATGGACCAAATCTTCCCGTCCCACAGAAAGTCCTAGGAATAGAAACACAGCACCAACTTCCTGGGGAACTTGAAAGCTGGTAATGACCACCAGAACACATTTCCAATGAAGCCTCTACTCCCAAGTCTTAGCAGGAAAGCAGGGATTAACCAATAATCACAAAAGATTTTTAAAACCAAACAGTGAGAAGAAGGAGAACTTCCCAAAACACATATGACCTTAACACTGAAGGATCTGGCCACCCGACTCCAGGACTTGAAGCAACATGGTGCCTCTTCTCCTCTTCTGGTTTATAAAAACCAATCTCTTCCCAACCAGCAACTAGAATGAACAAGGCTCTAGGGCTCAGGACAATAAGAAATAGTTCGTGACCATCCCTGGGCACCAGCCATCTCACCTGTTGTGACATTTATGGCCACGGGATCTCCCCAAGTCCCACTGCCTATTCCTGGAGTGATGGAGATGATGTATGGAGTCGCAGGACTTAAGCCAGTGATGCTGTATGTGGTCTGGCCGTCAACAGTGATCGTCTGCTCACTTTCCACGTGGTACTTGACTCTGTACTTGTACTTAGAGGCAGCTGCGTCGCTGTTATTCCAAGTTAAGGTCACTCTGGTTGGACTCCTGAAAACAGCTTTAATGTCAACCACACGACTGGGTCCTGAGTTGTTTTCAAGAAAAAAGAACAATTATATTTTAAAGAAAAACATAAGTGCAGAGTGTGCTCCGTATGTCTACTTTCCAGAGAGCATTTTACATTCACACAGTTTCATTTCTCTTTATTTGCCTCCTGACATCCCTGCAACATCATTTATTTTCATCCCTATATATACAGTACAGATAAACCCATCAGAAATCAGCCATTTGGCTGTGACGGGAACATGGGGTGAAATCCATATAGAAACTGATATTTTAAAAAAGTTCTGCCAGGCTCGGTGGCTCAGCCTGTAATCCCGTACTTTAGGAGGCTGAGGTGAGTGGATTGCCTGAGCCTGCGGGTTCGAGACCCACCTGGGCAACTTGGTGAGACCTCATCCCTACAATAAATCAAAAACTAGCCAGGCGTGGTAGCGCACGCCTGTAGTTCCAGCTACTTGGAAGGCTGAGGCGGAAGGATCACCGGAGCCCAGCAGGAGCGGCCACTGCTCTCTAGTCTGGGTGACAGAGTGAGACTCCAACTCAAAAAAAAAAAAAAGTTCTGAGAGGGAAAATAAGCTCATCTCCACATTCTCAGAAAACACTGCAGGTAAATATACTGTAGGATGTGGAAGCAGTAATGATGGTTTTGCCAAACTCTGACATCAGACAGTAATAATGGTTTTGCCAAACTCTGACATCAGACAGTAATCATGGTTTTGCCAAACTCTGACATCAGACAGAAGCTCAGCAGCTTCTCACATAAAGTAGGTGGAGGCAGGACAATGTAAAGAGAAGAGAACTGGTCTTGGGGTCCAGATCTGGACTGAAAACCTGCCCCTCCCCACTAGTTGTGAAGCCTGGCATTAGTCCCCTCAGACCTGTCAGTCTCAGGTTCCTCTGTTGACTGCTGACACACCACACAAAACACAAAGGACTGTGACGGAGTTACCACACCATAATAATCAAGGCCACAGGACTTGGACATTTAGACATCTGGGTTCAGAGTCCAATTCTGCTAGTCATGTGATTTCACTCAAAGTCATCTCACCTCTCTGAACCCCAGTTTCACCACCGGTAAAACTGCGGATGTACAGGATGTTAAACTAATGGATGCCAGCATGGTGATTAACCGTAACACTTCCAAATGGATGCAACTTAGCTAAATTCACAATTGAGGAGGAACCACCAAAAACAGAAGAGTAAAGCCCAGGGGATGAAGCCCCGTTCTCACAGAGTTTGGGACAGGCGCCGGAAGAGTGAAAATGGGGCAGGTGACACCACCCTGGTGTGTTCATAGAGAGGGTGCCTCACCCATAGCAGATGCAAACATTCTTCTGCTCAGTGAGAGGGGTCAGGAGAAAAAATGAGAGAAAGGAAATGGAATAAGCAGTGAGAGAACATATGGCCCACAGTTCAATAAGCATCGTGCCGGGAGCCCCTCCAGATATGAGCTTCCTCTTTTTTTTTTCTGAGTTGGAGTCTCACTCTGTCGCCCAGACTGGAGTGCAGTGGCCGCTCCCGGCCACCGCAGCCTCGACCTGCTGGGCTCCGGCGATCCTTCCACCTCAGCCTTCCGAGTAGCTGGAACTACAGGTGTGCACTACCACGCCCGGCTGATTTTTTATTTATTGTAGAGATGAGGTCTCACCAAGTTGCCCAGGTGGGTCTCGAACCCACGGGCTCAGCAATCCACTCACCTCAGCCTCCCAAGGCGCAGGATTACAGGCTGAGCCACAGAGCCCAGCTGAGCTTCCTCTTTATAAAGTGTCAAGTGCACGCGGTTAGAGAAGCAATTTTAGTCAATGACAACAATGTGATAACAATAAAACGATGACAACAGTTGCAGTGGCAGAGACAGCAGGAATAGCAGCAGCCCTGTTTGGGGCTGACATGTCCCAGACAATGTATCAAGTGCCAAACAAGCATTTTCTCATTTGTGTCCCAACACTTCATGAAGAAGGCTATGGCATTATTTAAAAGAAGGTAAAATGTGTTGACTAAGTTTTGTTGATTTACAATGGGATTCTGGGAAGGTTTTAGAAAAGCAGTTCTTTTGTTTCAAAAGTTCAGAACAGAGAACAGAAAACACTTTTTGTTGTTGTTGTTGGAGTCTCACTCTGTCACCCAGGCTAGAGTGTAGTGGCACGCTCACAGCCACCACTACCTCAACCTGCTGGGCTCAGGTGATAATTCCACCTCAGCCTTCCAAGTAGCTGGAACACAGGCATGCACCACTATGCCCAGCTAATTTTTGCTTTGTTGTAGAGATGAGGTCTCACCAAGTTGCCTAGGCTAGTCTCAAACCCCTGGGCTCAAGCAATCCTCTCGCCTCTGTCTCCCAAAGTGCCAGGATTCCAGGCGTGAGCCACCATACCCAGCCAGAAAGCACATTTTAAAATAGTTTTTAAATATATTGGAAGGTGTTAAGCTGCGTACAGTGGAATACATCTGTAATCCCAGGACTTGGGAGGATGAGGTACGAGGACTGCTTGAGCTCAGGAGTTCAAGACCAGCCTAGACAACATAGCAAGATCCCATATCTACAAAAAAAAAAATCAGAAAATCAGCCGGGCATGGTGGCATGTGCCTCTAGTCCCAGCTGCCTGGTAGGCTAAGGAGGAAAGATTGCTTGAGTCCAGGAGGTCAAGGCTGCAGTGAGTTGTCATCAAGCCACTGCACTCCAACCTGGGTGACAGAGTGAGACCTCATCTCTAAAAAAGAATCAACAATATAAATAAATAAACAAATGAATGAATGAAAACGAGGTCTAAAAGGATCAATGACTTGCCCAGGGTTGCACAGCTAGACTCTGGCGAACCCAGGGAGCAAACCCAGGTCTCTGACTCTGTGTATGTGCTATCATTGCTCTGTCATCACAGTGCTTAGGAGCACATGGGAAGGAAAATGTCAGAGCAGCTCGGGAGAAACCAGGACATCCCTCAGCCAAGCAACGGGGCCAAGGAGGGGGAGAAGAAACATACAAGAAGTAGCAGTCTCTTTTCACTGGTGAGGCCCCGTAAGGGGATTTCAAACACACTGCCAACATGAGGGTGTTTAAATACATTCTCCGAACCCCACAATCCATCCGAAAAAAGTCCCGCTCACGTGTTGACACTTCTTGACAGCAGGCGGTGGCGCCATCGGAAAAGCAGAAACTGAAGTTTGTCCCAGGAGCAAGCCCCCTAAGGGGGTTCTTCCAGTCACCATCTGATTGGGAGCTCCAGTGAAACTGGCCACTCGAATCGGTCACATTTGTCACAGAAAAGTTTCCTGGTATCTCAGTAAGACGAATCTCAGTGGTTGTAGACGTGAAACTGAATGACCCATGGCTGAAGCCTAAAACACAGGAAGGAAATACAAAACACAACGTAATAAAATAGCCCCTCCCGCCACACACTTGCCACGCACCAGATTCTGGATAGCATTTTTAAAAATCTATTATCATCCCTTCCTCTCCCTACTTTGGTAGATCACACCTATGCAGAGAAGACTTCTTTTGCACCAGTGACTCGAGCCTGTACAAGGTACCCACCAGTTTATTTACCAAACTGATTAACAAGAGGAAAACTAACCTCAGAACTTTCCCCACTGTTGAGGCTTTGCATAATTACTCATATTTACTGGGATTTGCCTTATTAGAAGGATTCAGAAAGATCTGCCCCCTGTAATGGCATTATGAGAACAGTCTATGTATTTTATCTAACTGGTTCACAGACTTTAGGATTTTACCAATCAGGGAAGAAAAAAAAAGTTCCCAAATTTGGCAGACAAATAAATTATTATTATTATTATTATTTTGGAGTTGGAGTCTCACTCTGTTGCCCAGACTGGAGTGCAGTGGCACGCTCACAGCCACCCGCAGCCTTGACCTGCTGGGCTCAGGTGATCCTTCCGCCTTAGCCTTCCAAGTAGCTGGAACTACAGGTGTGCACCGCCACATCCAGCTAATTTTTCTTGATTTACTGTAGAGATGAGGTCTCCCTAAGTTGCCCAGACTGGTCTCAAACCCGTGGACTCAGGCAATCCTCTCGCCTCTGCCTCCCAAAGTGCTGGGATTACAAGTGTGAGCCACCACACCCGGGTGACAAATTTTTTTTCTTTTTCCACCATTTTTTTTTTTTTGAGTTGGAGTCTCACTCTGTCGCCCAGACTGGAGTGCAGTGGCCGCTGCCGGCCACCGCAGCCTTGACCTGCTGGGCTCTGGCGATCCTTCCGCCTCAGCCTTTCGAGTAGCCGGAATTATAGGCATGTGCTACCACGCCCGGCTGATTTTTTGATTTATTGTAGAGATGAGATCTCGCCAAGTTGCCCAGGTGGGTCTCGAACCCGCGGGCTCAGGCAATCCACTCACCTCAGCCTCCCAAAGCGCAGGATTACAGGCTGAGCCACTGAGCCCGGCTTCCACCAGTTTTTATTTTTCCCAAAATACATGATTTAAATACCTACTGTTGTCTTTATTATGTAAGCGTTTTATAACAAAAAAATTAGTAAGGTCATAATCCCAGAATGGATGGTGCTTTCAACTAAATATATTTAGCCTTCTTAAACATGTCCTGTCATATCCTTCTTACCTCCTTTTACTAAGGACCAGGGAATGGGCCATCCCTACTCTACACCTGGATCTCAGCCTTTCATGTGACATAAAACACACAGGAGACTACATCTGGTTTCCAAAGGATATACAAACCGCGTACACCATTTTTAAAAGTAGCAAAAGGGCAAGGTAGCAGCATAAGAAAATGCTTATGGGATGACAACACATAAAATATGTAAAAAACACCGCATTACAGTTTCAACTAAATTAAATCACCCATGGGTGTAGGTTGGAAAAAAAATAACAGAAAACATAATTGTTTATATTTTTCAGGGTTATGCAATTATTTGAGTCTCTTCTTTGGTTTACTGTTTCCACTCTTACCCACTTCTAAAGAAAAATAGGAAACCAAGCAGGTGTTAACAAATCGTATTTTCTGTGATTTTTCACACTGCTGTTAATGTTGCTGCGTCCATTAGGGGGCAGTAGCGAACAGCACAGGAATAGAAGGAGAGTGGTACTCACAGTCAGTGGCGCTCACAATCTGTAACAGAAAAAGAACATGGAAATCAGAGTCATTCAGCCACGGACAATGCAAATCAGAAACTAAGCCATTGATTTAATAGTGGGGGTGGGGTGCTAAGAAGTCCACTAAGCCAAGGGCTGCTGGCCAGAGTTAGGATGTCTTGGGACATTAAACACATGGAGGGGTCAATTACAGACAAAGGATGAACTTGGTCACAAGAGGCCACGGCTGTTTCTTCCATAGACCCCCCCCCCTCGCATGGGGGCAGCCCCCAGGCCAGTACCTCCCTTTGGCCACTGCAAGACGAGTTGAGGCAGAAGGACACAAGCAGAGTCATGGTCATCGGAGCCAAAAGAAAGAGAACCGAGACTAGCACTCCCTTCCCCAGGGCCACTTCCAGGCCATCACACCGGGTGGAAAGTCAGATATGCGGCAGAAGACGTCCGCTGGGTTTGGGATTTTCAATATACAAAAATCCATCTTCTTCCTTCCAGCAGTAGGTGGCAGTGATTTTTTTTTTCATCATATGGCAAGCAGCTTTGGGTTGAATAAGCATTTGAAACAGAAGAGGCCTTAAAGATTTCACTGACAGGGTCTCAATCTGCAACCTTCAGATCTGGGCAGGGGTCCTCAGGGTGTTCCCTGTCATCCCTAAATTATTTCTCTGTACCTTAATAGCTTAAGGTAATTCAAGGTTGTACATTCTATTGTTCCATAAACACACCTTTCTGGCTAAGTATGATCCTCATGAAGAAGAAAATAACAAAAAAGGAGCTCGTGGGGAAAATGTCCTCCGACTTCCCATCCCACTTAGAATCACATTCAAACTCTTCACCACAGCCCCTGCGGCCACCCGGGTCTCACTGTCCCCTCACGCTCTCTAAGCAGATTTCCAGCTACAGCCTTGATGTATTTATTCCCTCCTCCAAGAGTCTCTGCCCAGACCTCCCCACGGCTCGGCCAAGAACACCACCTCGTCCAGGCAGCCGTGGACATCCACACCCCTCACTCTCTGTCCGTCACTGTCTTTTCCAAACACAAAGTGCACTCCACAGGAAAAGAGACCTTGACTATGTCCAGTGCCCAGAATGGTGTGTACAGCAGGCACTCAGTAAATGCCACTGGAAGGAAAGAATGAGCCCAGCAAGGAGAAAGTCTTGCCCCAAGGACCTCCCACTCCCAACTTTCCATTCCCACCTCCCCCTTATCATCTCTGGCCTACAACCATTTCCAGCTCATCTTCCTGCCTCCAGCCCTTGCCCTTTGATCTATGCTGAGCCTCAGTCCACATAGCCTCTGAGGGTTCACACCCGGAAGGGAGCTAAAAAAGGAGTCCATGACCAGGCACATCACATGGGGCAGCAAACATTGTTTTATCGGTGGTTGGAAACACTACTGTCTAACCTCAAGACTGGAGGCTGGCAGGAGGTCTTAGTGGTGTTATCCCTTGGCATGCACCACTGTGTGTTGTCTAAACTAGAATCTGCTCATTCGTCCATCTGAGCATCACCTAAAAATGTGAACGATCGAGAGCCTGACCTCAAGCTGTTTAGAGGATAATAAGGAAAATAAGACATGTCTGTCAATAAGTCAGTCAAGGCAGAAATTCAGCACGTACATGAGCCAAGTCCACGGCTAAAGTGCCAGAGCGGAAGCTGACAGCCTCCCGCCACCGGGGAGGAGGATGGTGGTGAACTAAGCCACAGGGGGGCACGCGCATGGTGCCCCAGGGTAGGCGCCATTGGCCAAGGGAAGTCATGAAGTCTGCACATTTCAATCTGTGTCCCTCACGGTTGTAGGCTTAATAAAGCATTCGGAGGCTGATGATACAAGAGCTTGAGAGTTCTAGAGACAAAAGGTATCTCCGGGAAAAAAGGCATCTTGGAGAAAAAGGCAAGTTCCTGGGAAATGACAATCGCAGCTCTGAGCCTGTGTTCTCAGTGCATTTGATCAAATAAACACAGGATGCTGACTCTGCCGGGCACTGTTCTAAGTCCTTTTAAATATTAACAGGCTTAATCCTTGAACAACCCTGAGAGGTGGGCACTGGTCACAAATGAGCTGCAGTGCCTGGATTTAAACCCAGGCAGCTGGACTTCAGAGTCCACACGCTTACCCCCTAGCTATGCCACTTCTGAATATAAAGCAGGTGGAGAAAAATGTACTAGGATTTAGGGAAGACTGAAAAATTAAAATTTCAAAAGATCGTCTCAGCATGCTCCTTTCTCCTCTCTATGCTCCAAAAATCCAGCAAGCAGAGTCGGAAGGCTCTCTGACAGATACAGGTGAGGTTTCTCCCTGCAACCCTCACAAAGGCCCTGGTGTCATGAGAACACGCCAGCCCGCATCTTTTCGAGACTCACGGTGAAACAGTGGCCAGGCCGCAAACACACTGCCTCATAGGGCTTCGCATCTTTCCTGGCTTTGTCTCCCCTTTTTTCTTTAGTCTCACCCCCTCCCCCCACCCACGGTTTAAGGGTCATATGCAGGGGAAAAGTGGTCGAAAACACAGCCTAAAAAGCGACCCCACACGGGAATTCAATACTGGTCCATTCTACTTATGACAATATTGATTGAGTCCTTAACCACCGACTGATCGCTGTGCTGCAGACGGTGTATTCATCATCTCATTCAAGCCTTATAATGATCCCAGCAGGCAGGAACTATGTTTATCGCCCTTTTACAAATGTAGGCACTGAGCCTTGGAAAAGCTAAGTTCCTGACCCCACATCTTACTGCCAGTAAGATCCTGGCCCAGGTCAGCCTGACCCCGAAGCCCTTGACCTTAACCACTCCAAGGGAGCACTGAACTGGTTCATTCCTAGTCCAGTCTCAACTGAGACCACGAAACCCTAAGGCAGTTCCAGGGCTGCAGGTCACAAACCCCTTACTGTCCTGGGCCTTGGAGACAGGTCCCATCACCCATTTGAACCAACTGAGTCAAGGTAGCTTTTGCACATTCTCAAAAGGAGTAGTGTTTGGGGGTAAATTCATAGAGCAGCCTGGATTTTAGCAAGCGACAAAGCTTCAGATTTCCTATTAACCACATGGCATTTTTAGGGATGGGTAATAAATGACTGAATAGCACAATGGGTAACAATAGACTCTTTATCCTTCTAAAATCAAGCCCACACACCATATGACAATAGTTATTTTTATCCACTGACGTAATTAACCAAAATGTGAACCGCTTCAAGCAAAGTTAAAAATCAAATAGCGTTTTATGGGATTAGGAGGAGCACAGATTTCAACTCTGAAAGGCCATCATTCTTCCCACTCTCATGTATCTCCCTTGTGAAAATGACCCAGCAGTTCCCTAGAAAACTGGTTCCTGAAAGGTAAATAAATCATTGATCATGAAAATCACAGGCTGGGTGTCATCAGTATCTCTCTGAGCCCCAGAAGCCCGGCAACAAACATCACTGTAGACAACTTCCCAGAAGGCAGGTGGGGCTTCACGAGATGGCCTGAGTACCTGGTGACTGTTCCCACCATAGAGTCCAAAAGACAATAAAGCCAGCAGGCAGCATGGCGAACAATACCCACAGCACAAGGTATCAGGCAAAGCAAGACAGAACGGGCTGTTATCCTCTGCCTCATTTGGAAATAAACGACTCTCTGAACTTGACACCGTCATCAAGGAACTGGGGAAAAGGGTCGGCATCACCCATGATTCCATGTCCCAAAAACACCAGGTGAGGTTTTGACGGAAGGGAGACCAAAAACCCTATAAAGACCCCTGGCTCATCTCCCCCCTTGGGGTAGTTGGAGGCATGATGGACTCTTCCAAAGGCACAGAGGAAAAAGGAACCAGGCCGGGCATGATGGCTCATGCCTGAAATTCCAGCACTTTGGGAGGCCAAGGCAGGACAATCGCTTGAGTCCAGGAGTTTGAGACCAGTCTGCAGCACAGCAAGACTTCATCTCTACAAAAAAGACATCAAAAAAATCACCAGGGCGTGGTGGTGTACCTGCAGTTCCAGCTACTCAGGAGGCTGAGGTGGAAGGATTGCCTGAGCCCAGGAAGTCGAGGCTGCAGTGAGCTGTGAGTATGCTACTGCACTTCAGCCTGGGCCAGAGTAAGATGATGATGCAAGATTAAATAAATAAATAGGTGGGTGCAGTGGCTCATGCCTATAATCCCAGCACTTAGGGAGGCTGAGGTGAGAGGACTGCCTGAGCCCACGGGTTTGAGACCAGCCTGGGCAAGATCTCATCTCTATAATCTATCAAAAAATTAGCTGGGTGTGGTGGCATGTGCCTGTAGTTCCAGCTGCTCAGAAGGCTGAGGCGGAAGGATTGCCTGAGTCCAGCAGGTCGAGGCTGTGGTGGCCGTGAACATGTCACTGCACTCCAGCTTGGGCAACAGAGTGAGACTCCAACTCAAAAAAAAAACAATAAAAAAGAAGATTAAATAAATAACCAGAGGGGCTATTTTGGTGAAGCTGTGTGAACTCTGAGACGCAGAGCTGAAGGTGGCCTTGGAAATCCCAGGCCAGAAGTTTCCATGGGTATTTTTAGCAGCAGAACTATTTTATCAGAAAGAATCTTATAAAGAACTATACACATGTACAGAGTTCCACATTTCCTACATATCTGTATATGTGTATATTGTATACACACCTGGATAAAAGCAGGTTTTTTTCAAAGTTCAAGTTGCCTTGTTCTTATTTTGAATGTAATTGGTGTATAACCAAGTTAAGATGTTGGTGGTCTCCCACGTATTAAAATTTGGTCTAATTGGTATCTGGACAAATGATTTTTCATTAACATTTCAACTACACTCAAATTTGGTAGAAGGTATTGTTTTACATAAAATCCAAAGCAAATATTTATGGTAACCCCCGGCCGACACATCTCAAGGAACACAGTCACATTTTGAAAACTAGTGATCTAAGTGACCTTTGAATGGGGTCAGAAAGTGCATCCCGAATCACCCAGATCTGAGACTGAATCCTAAATCCCCAGACTCCTTGGCAGTGCTCATCTCCTCACCCAAGAGAGGGTAAGAATTGGC
Source organism: Tarsius wallacei (assembly GCA_963574415.1). Taxonomy (NCBI): domain Eukaryota; kingdom Metazoa; phylum Chordata; class Mammalia; order Primates; family Tarsiidae; genus Tarsius; species Tarsius wallacei. The sequence goes on from CAUYQG010184404.1 coordinate 15,280, forward strand.
AACCCCGGCTGGGCTCAGTGGCTCAGGACGGGTTCGGTGGCTCAGCCTGTAATCCTAGTGCTTTGGGAGGACAAGGTAAGTGGATTGCCTGAGCCCATGGGTTCGAGACCCACCCAGGCAACTCGGTGAGACCTCTTCTCTACAATAAATCAAAAACTAGCTGGGCGTGGTCATGCACGCCTGTAGTTCTGGCTACTTGGAAGGCTGAGGTGGAAGGATCGCCAGAGCCCAGCAAGTTGAGGCTGCGGTGACCAGGAGTGCGCCACTGTACTCCAGTCTGAGTGACTGAGTAAGACTCCAACTCAAAAAAAAAAAAAAAATTTGGCAACCCCAGGCCACTGTTTCAACTCTTCCTCCACATCGTTTGATAAACTGGGGGGCAGGGGGAGGTCTTAAATCGGGGCTCCATGTGTTTTGTTTGACCCAAGATGTTCCTTAAACCTTGGGCATGTGTTTACAAATTAGTTTAGTTGGGCATGGCAGCTCACACCTGTAGTCCCAGCTACTCGGGAGGGTGAGGCAGGAGGATCGCCTAAGCCCAGGAGGGGGAGTCTGTGGTGAGCCCTAATCGTGCCACTGCATTCCAGCCTGGGCAACAGAGTGAGATTCTGACTCTAAGTAAATAAATAAATACAAATTGAGGAGACAGCATTTTTCAAAATCCCAATCTTGGCTTCTCAGAACAAAAAAGGAGGTCTGGCTGTATTATCTGGCCACATTAAAGACACCAACAGGATCTGAGTACCAGCACCCTCTTTCCATGGGGTAAGCGCTTGGGGTTCACAGCCACTCCCTAGTACTGTGACCCCCAATACTAGTTGCCAAGCAACGTGGCCCCACACTATTGGTGTTCTCTACCAAACACAAGCGTACAAAAGACAGAGAGGAGGTATGACTTTTCATCACTGGGTCCATTCCATTCATTTATGTTCCCAACTGCCCTCTCAGACATCTGGGTTTGTGACCTTTGATCAAAGTGCACCCTGCAACCAAAGTACACGGGTTGCAATGATTATCAAACTGTTTATTTTCTAAGTGTCTTTCTTAGGAAGAGATTCCTGGCCAGTGTCAGATGTGCACAATGGGCATGATGACGTGAATATAAAATGTATCATTCTGTCTGCCCTGCTAAACTCTCTCCTTAACCCTGAACTAGCCCCCCAAGCTGCCACCAATGTTACCCAAAAAAGAGCAATAGACTGGGCAGAGAGTTCCAATTCTTCAGCTGAAGACTGTGATTTCATGTCCTTGAATCTGAATAAAAAAGCCAATAAAAACCCAATAAATCCCACCAACTCGCACCTGTACCGCCATCCACCTTGGCGTATGGAAGAAAATGTTTCTTTAAGAACCAGCCGCCGGGCTCGGTGGCTCAGCCTGTAATCCCGCACCTTTGGGAGGCTGAGGTGAGTGGATTGCCTGAGCCCGCGGGTTCAAGACCCGCCTGGGCAAACGAGACCTCATCTCTACAATAAATCAAAAAATTAGCCGGGCGTGGTAGCGCGCGCCTGTAATTCCGGCTACTCGGAAGGCTGAGGCGGAAGGATTGCCGGAGCCCAGCAGGTCGAGGCTGCGGTGGCCGGGAACAGCCACGGC
>CAUYQG010184413.1:0-13169 GCA_963574415.1 Tarsius wallacei
AGGCTTCACCCAACCACTAGGTAAATGTTCTAGGAACCCATCAGCATCAGTGGACCAGACAATGTTGTGAGAGGCTGTGTTCAGCTTCAGTGAATTTTTTTTTTTAATTATTTATTTTAAACATGTGGGGTACCATTCAGGGTTGGTATACAAATGTTCATTATGCAGGCACCCTTGATCAGGTGTGCCTCCCCCCACCCGGCAGTTCCTCACTACTGCCAATTCCACCCCCTCCCTCTTCCGGCAGTTTCCAACTACTGCCAATCCCTTTCTTATAGTATTATGATAGTTGATCAAGGTCCACTTATGAGTGAGAACATGTGATACTAGATTCTTTGTTTCTGTGATAGAGCCCTCAAAATGATAGCGTCTAAGTCCATCCAAGTTGCTGCGAAGTTCATAATTTTGTCCTTCTTTATGGCTGCATAATATTCCATTGTGTATATGTACCGCACTGGTTTTTATCCAGTCCTCTTTTGATGGGCAGCACGGTTGGTTCCATGTTTTTGCTATTGTGAATAATGCTGCAATAAACATAAGTGCAGGTATCTTTTCAACAGAGTGATTTGAGTTCCTCCAGGTACATTCCCAGTAGGAGGACTGAAGGGTCGTATGGGAGGTTGATTTTTAGATCTTTTAGGAATCACCACACTGTTTTCCACAGAGGCTGTACTAGTTTACACTCCCGCTATTGCTACATCCTCTCCAGCATCTGTTGTTTTTTGAGTATTGATGATGGCCGTCCTGACAAATAACATTCTATAATTGTCTGGGATCCAATGGTCTTGCTTTATGGCTCCAGAAATTTGATGATTTGTCAGTAGGCAACAAGGGAGGTGGTTGGATTAGAACAGACAGAAATTCCTATTCCCTTTGGCACCTATGATTTGGGTCGAGACTCTGCCACACAGAACAGCAAAAAGTGACTCCAATCATGTGGGCATTTTGCCTCGAACATGTGGATTTAGTGTTGGAGCAAGTGATAAGTCCTCTTCCTTTGCGATGGGCACGAGCTTCAGGCTCCAAGGGCAGTTCTGTGAGCTCTGCATCTTCTAGGACGGCCAATAGCCAAGACGACGGTTGTGGAGACTTCCAGGCTTAATTAGACACATCTGAGTTGTAAATGAATTCTTGGAATCGATATAGGCAAAAAAAAGTCACACACGTTGCCAAAATTAATACTGGATATGGTTTGGATGGATGAACCCCCGGCCAAATCTCATGTTGAAAACATGACGCCCAATGCTGGAGGTGGGACCTAGTGGGAGATGGTTAGATCATGGGGGTTGATCTCTGATGACTGGCTTGCGGCTCTTCTTGTGGTGACAAGTGAGTGCTCACTCTCTTAGTACACTCTAGAACTTACTGTTTAAAAGAGCCTAGCACCACCTCTCCCTCCTCTTCCCCTTCTCCGACCATGTGACATGCCACTCTTCTTCCCTTGCACCACAAGTGAAAGCTTCCTGAGGCCTCACCAGAAGCCAAGGAGATGCCAATGCCATGCAGGACCGTGAGTCAAATAAACCTTTTTTACTATACCAGGGGGGACAAAAAAAACCCTGGAATTATTTTTTGGAAGCCTGGCCCTTTATTGTACAGGCTTCACCCAACCACTAGGTAAATGTTCTAGGAACCCATCAGCATCAGTGGACCAGCCAATGTTGTGAGAGGCTGTGTTCAGCTTCAGTGAATTTTTTTTTTTAGATTCTTTCAGCATGTTTGCCCATGCCACGAGTGATTTACAAGCACACCTGCCCTCACCATGCTGAGTGCTCAGTAGTTTGGGATTAAAAAGAGTATGACCCTGGTGCTCCACTCTCCCAATTCACCCAATCTCACCCCAAGAGACCTTTTTTTCTGTTTTCCTGGGTGAAAAAGTCCTCAAAGGGAAACATTTGCCGATGTGGAAGAGGTGAAACAAAAAATGGCAGAAGCACTAGAAAGCATAAAAATAGACGAGTTCAAAAACTGTTTTGAGTCGTGGAAAAAGCGTCTCAATAGGTGTACTGCATCAAAAGGTAAGGACTGAAGGTGATTGAAGTTTAAACATGTGAGAATAAATACACAGTCTTTTATAAATAAATTACAGGTACTGGGGATCCTTCCTCGTAAAGATCCTTCCTCAGCCTCAGACACTTCTTTACAACAACATGAAACAGAATAATGCAGTAGTATTCTAAATTTGAAGCCCTGTGGGACAGCACCAGTCCCCAGCCCATGCAGCCATGGACAGAAGACCAGCAGTCTCAGAGAGACAGCAACTGGTGACACGAGGAAAAGCCTAGAAGGGAAGAACAGGAAGGATACTTTCTGGATGACAACAATCTCTCAAAAACTTGCAAAAATACCTGGGACATGCTTTGAGGTCAGCTGATATCTATTGAACAGGTAGGTTATGTTGCATATTACAAAAGCATTGACATAAAGGAATATGTGCTCTCATTTTATAGTCACAGTCTGGTGAGGTCTGATGTAGGTGAATAATTTTTTCTCATGAGCAAAAAACCTATTAATTTGAAGGGTTTTTTTGCATTATTGAAATTAAAAATTCATAACATTCTCTTGGAATATAATAAAGTTGCTTAGTTAGAATGAATAACTCTTGGCAAAGCAATCTAAACAACCCGGTAGCCATTAACAAGTTAGTTTGTTTCTGTCTGTCTTTCTTCTTTCTTTTCTTCCCCCATTCCTGTTGAATCAGGAAAATAACAGTGATTCTCCTGTAAGTCTTTCGTCATTTCTCTGATAGTTTTAAAGTCTTATTTATGTAGTGGGATTTTCTGAATAAATCGTGGAACTTAATTCTAATGGACTAGAAGACATCCTGTCCTCAGGTATGTGAGAATGCACAAGTGATAGTTTCGTAGGCAGTTTTTAAAGATCCTAGGATAATCTGAGCCTGCAGCCAGGTTGACAGTCACTGTAGAATAGGATGAGGAGCCACTGAAGAAGTGTGAGCGGGATTGTGATGCCTTTCAAGATGTACTTTGGAAAGTTTATTTTTATGATTGTGTGGAGGAAGAGACAGAAGCAGGTGGGTTCTAGCGACGTGTCCATCGTTACTGAGAAGAACCGGAACTAGAATCATGGGAGACTTTAAATAAATCCTTGGGCAGAGAAAGCTGTAAATTGGAAAAGAAACAAGCTCCAGCTTGCTATTGAGTGAGCCTTGACCCTCTCAGTTCAGGTGAGAGACAAAGGATTCATGGCAAGATTGCTGTCTTGGGAACTGAATTAGTGGTGAGCTAGCAACTAGCTCCAGAGAACTGATGGTGAGTTGTTGAGGTGTGAGGCCACAAAGACGCCACAGTCCCAAGTTCTCCCATTTTGTGTAGTAACGTACTAGGGGAACCCCCCCCAAAACTTGGAATTTATTTATTAAAAATTTATTAAAAATTTACTGTTTAAACTTCAGTCACCTTCAAAGTACTCTGTTTGATGCAATCTACTTATTGAGATGCTTTTTTCACAGCTCAGAAGTTTTTGAACTTGTCAATTTTGATTCCCTTTAGTGTTTCTGCCATTTTTGGTTTCACCTCTTCCACAATGGCAAAACATTTCTGTTGGAGGACTTTTTTCATCCAGGGAAACAGAAAAAAAGCCATTTGGGGTGAGATTGGGTGAATAGGGAGGGTGAAGCACAGGGGTCATGTTGTTTGGGGTCAAAATCTGCTGAACACTCAGTGTGGTTAGGCAGGTGCACTTGTAAATCACCCATCATGAAATGGGCAAACACATTTAAAGAATCTCCAAAAAAATACACTGAAGTCGAACACAGCCTCTAACAATGCTAGCTGGTCCACTGATACCCATGGGTTGCTAGAATACTTACCTAGCCTGTATGACAAGGGGCCCATCCTCCAAAAGATAATATTACCTGTGTTTTTCTAAGGTCCCCCCTTGCATGCGATTTGCCTCTAAGGGAGACAGAGACTTTCCTTCTGAGAATCTAAATTCTTGGTAATTGAGCACTGCTTTGGTAAAGAAATGCCCCTAAACCCACATGAGGACGCATCTGAGCCTTGGAAAACAGGCTTCGGATCCCAACAGCGGCTGGATCTTGGGAGGAGGCTCCTCTGAGAAGCCCCCCTCCCGTGTGAGTGGGACTGATGTTGTGTGCCTCCCTAAGGAGAGCCCACAGCATCTGTTCAGGATGTGTTCCGGGAGTCATGAAAGGCTTGTTTGTGATCTGAGCCTCCTATTAGGAGAAGACAAGACTCACGGTGCTAGACTCGGAAATAACCATATGTGCCACCATCTTGCAGCCATCTGTGGCCAAAAATGATATAATTCTGACCAGACGTAAGAGCCAGACTTCCAGCCAGCTCTTCAGTTTTGATCAAATGAACTCTCCTACCAATCTACAAGAAGTCTGCCGACCATTCGTGTTTTCACACAAGTCCCCTGTGAGCCAAAGTTAGCAAGGGCCTGCACCGGAATATAGAAGTAAGTCCCTCAGTCCCTCGGGCCTCGGATGGACTTTGCAGTGAATCAGCTTTCCTGGGAACCTTGATTTTCCTGAGAGCCTCAGACCCCAAGCCTACACAGGATTATCGTCTGCCCACGTTTGTTTTTGCTTGGATCTGGACAAAACTCATATTGGCTTTAGCATTGAAAATGCAAGGTGGATTTCAGGGCACAGAAAAGGGTGATACTGATGGTACAGAAAGGATCCTATTAAAAAAAAACCACTGGGCTGGGCGCGGAGGCTCAAGCCTGTAATTTCAGCACTTTGAGAGGCCGAGGCAAGAGGATTGCCTGAGCCTAGGGGTTTGAGACCAGCCTGGGCAACTTGGCCAGACTTCGTCTCTACGGTAAATCAGTTCCCAGCTACATGGAAGGCTGAGGCAGAAGGATCGCTTGAGCCCAGCAGGTCGAGGCTGCAGTGGCCATGGGCATGCCACTGTACTCCAGTCTGGGTGACAGAGTGAGACTCTTATTAATAAAACAAAAGAAAACAAACGAACAAAAAATGCATTTCTACATTGTAAGTTCTATATTTGTAAAAACGATGTGGGATTATGTTATCTTTATGAATAACTACTAATCTAACAAAGACCTACAGAAATCCAAACTATCTTCTACACTGTCAATCATCACAGATTTCTTCTTTCTCTATTATCACCATTCATTCTAAAACTACACATGCATCCATAATACATATTTTTATTATTCTGGTATGGATCATTAAAGTTTTATGATGTACTGAATTGTCATTGAGTCATAAGAGTCTTTAAATGCATTTTCTCAGCTAAGATAAAAGCAAGATTAGATATACTAGTATGATACATATTTATAAAACATAAATGTTTTTATACTAAAACTTTGAAAACATCTTGAATGCATCTTTTCCTTTTCCTTTTGGTCTATAGGTGGGAAAAATTGCAGTCCTAAGCATCTTAATTAAAATAATATTATAATGTTAGCAAAACAAACAAAGCAATCATTTGACATATTCATGTGGTAATTACATTAAAAAAAGATTACTTCCCGTTAGTCTTCCTGATTGTACTAAGCCATCTGTGCTTGTAAAAATAATAATAAACAATGAATATCATATGCCATATGTACTTTGCTGCTTAATACTAATTAAGCAATAATCCTGAAACAATCACTTGTTAACAGTGATAATTGCTTAAAGGTAAGTATTTTGCAATAAATGATAATCAATTATTTATAATACTAATGATAGTTTTATAAATTTTTTTTTTTTACCTTTAAAAGATGCTGGTGGCTACAGACCCTCTCATCAGCTGTGTTATAAATTAGCAATTATGCTGTGTTAAAGACAGATTTTCCACAAATCAGAATTCTAGTTATGGCCCATTAGATTTGTAGTATGTGTTTATAGTATTTTCAAAAATTAGCCTGCTATCAATATCTCATCTACCTTATTATTACAAATAAATGGCTTTAATAACACTTCTAGTGAAATGTGAAATGAGGGATCGATATTACAAAGCACAGCATAAATGAGAAAATAACAGAGTGTTATGGCCCAAGTAAGGATATGTTGAAAGAAAGCAAAGTTTTATTTGGGGAGGGTGAAAAAAACATAGGATATAACCGCTTATCACAGTTAGAGATTTTTCCAAGCGTATCACTACTGATTTTAGCTTTAGACAGCCTACTAAGTCATTTCAAGAAATGATGTTTAATATCATAGTAGGACTTTTCTTATAACAAAGTGGCAATTAACTAAATCATATGTATTTAAACCATGAAACAATTTAGAAGATTTATGATTCATAGCAAGTAGTTTGTTTTACTTTTAATATGGAAAAAAATAAACTAAAACTATTTTTTCTAAATTTCACATTTAAGGAACAAAGCACTTGGTTCAATCTTTTTTAAGTTTATGTATTATTTATTTTTAATGTTTTTTTAAAAAATTATATCTTTAAGCCGGGTTCGGTGGCTCAGCCTGTAATCCCGCGCCTTTGGGAGGCTGAGGTGAGTGGATTGCCTGAGCCCTCGGGTTTGAGACCCGCCTGGGCAAGCGAGACCTCATCTCTACAATAAATCAAAAAATCAGCCGGGCGTGGTAGCGCGCGCCTATAGTTCCAGCTACTGGAAGGCTGAGGCGGAAGGATCGCCGGAGCCCGCAGGTTGAGGCTACGGTGGCCGAGAGCGGCCACTGCACTCCAGTCTGGGCAACAGAGTGAGATTCCAACTCAAAAAAAAAAAAAAATTATATCTTTATTTTAGAGTTGTAAGGCATCTGTGAGGATTTGCTACATAAGTAAACTGTGTACAGGTGAGATTTAGGCTTCTAGTAAGCCCTCTCTCCCTCTGGTAGTGAACAGGGTACCCAATGGCTAGTTGTGTACCCTTATGCCTTCTTCCTTCCAACCCTATGGTAGTGCCTAGGGTCAGTTCTTTCCACCTTTGAATTTCAGTCTCTTTACTCTGTATTCCTGTCATGACCAGTTCAGCTAAATACATTTATTCAATGGTTTCTAAATCAGTGTTTCTCAAATGGGAATGATTTTGCCCCCTGGGGCTATATTTGGCAATGTCTGGGGGCGTTTCTGGTTGTCACTGATGAAGGGACATGGCATTGAGTGGATAGAGTTCAGGGAGGGCACCCAATGTCCAGGGCAGCTCCCACCATGAAGAGTCATGTGACTTAACAGCTCAATAATGTCAAAGTTGGAAACCATATCTAGATGACCCGTTTTGCAGCTAAGGAATTTACAGAGGAATTCAAACATTCCGACTTTGAACATTTCAAGGGGAACTCAAAACACCTAACTTCCAGGAACTTCATCCTCCTTGTTTTCCACCAGAGGAAACAGGACATTTCTCTGCAATAAAAACTTATCCCTGCAGGATATGTATTAAGTTGCAAAAGACCAAAATCTCCTCTGGCTATTTTATGCAGAAAAAAAAAATCCAAATAACTTTATGGGAGAAAATCAGGGAGCTCAAAAGGTCATCACAAGGGCTGCCTCAAAAGGACAGTGACTAAACTTCCCATAAAGATGCTTTGTCCATATCATGGGAATGGTCTGATGCAGGAACGCCTCTTCTGTGGCTGCCGCCAACACCAGTACATTGGGTACCAGAGGCTGCAACCTCTCCCATCACCCAGAGAAAGGAGGGGCCCCTCCAAGCACTCACACTCCCTCTACATACCACAAATCTAAGTGTAGGTACCGCTTCTGGGAGACCTAGGGAAAGCATAGACAACTCTGCTTCGAGGGGGCTGCGGAGAGCAGGGTACACCTTCAGAAGACTGGACGAAACATGAGCTTTCATCTAAATGTGTGAAGTTGTTCAAAGGATGACTTGTGGCCACAGATGACAGTGTGCTCTCTACTGATCTTGGGACCGTACAGAGGAAACAAAAGAAATGCTGTTTGCTTTTGGAAATAATAGGGCTAGAAGGATTAAATCCCAGTATTTTAGGTTTGAAGATTTAAGTGTAGTTGATTCTAATTCCCCTCCAGCTACAACCTCTGCCTCCATCTATGTCTAATGTATGTCTTTTATTTTTCCTTCTGTTCCTCCCTCCCTCTCTCCCTTCCTCCCTCTCTTCCTTTCTTCCTTCCTTCCCTTCTTCCTTCAATAAATATCTATTGAATGCTTACTTTGTGCAAGGCTACACTGAAGAATACTACTATATGACTAAAAGGGGCACAACCCACGCATGTATTTTTCAGATTTGAAGACAAAAATAGGCAAAACAAGTAAGCAAACTTTCTTAATTATCTCTGTCTGCCCAAAGTTGAAACTGAGCAGATACAGGTAAGCATCCTGGATAAAACTCTTGTTATCCAAATTCTTGCTACCTGCTGTCTGAAATTCAGGCACCAAATAAATTCAAATAATGTGTTTTCTCCTTCTGTTCAAAGTCAGTATCCCAACTCGGGAATCAAACAGAATTGAATTGCGAAGGAAACTCATTTGATTTTTCAGATGACAATGAACGCCCAAGAGAAAAGTGAAATGAGAAGAGGGGTGTGTGATCGTGATAGGCAGGTTATGGTCGGGGAGATTGCAACCTTAAATAGTGTATGCAGCCTCCCTGAAAAGGTTTCATTTGAGAGAAGTTCCAAGCAGAGAGAGAAGTGAGTGCAAAGGCTTAGGGAAGGAGGCTTCTGGGTTTGAAAAGAGTAAAAGCAGCCGGGAAAGTCTGGAGGACGTGAAAAGACAGAAGAGATCAGAGGAGTAGCTGAGACCAGTTCAGGAAAGCTTTGTAGACAATTGCAGGGACTTTCATTTCAGAGAAAAATGGAAACTTGGAGGGTTTTGAGCAGAGGCATGACAAAAATGTTTCGACATATATTTGGAAGGATCACAGTGCAGGAGGGTCAGAACTGACACAGGGCAAATAACAACCTCTGTCTGCCCTGCTGCTGGCCTAGACCAGCCAGTGAAGCTGGTAGGGTCAGATTCTGGATGGTTTTGAAGATAGAGCCAAACTGATTTCCTGATGGATTGGATGTGGAATGTGGACTCCCCCCTCCCGCCAAAAAAGGTGAGGTCAAAGTTGACTTCAAGATTTATGGTCAGATAAACTAGAAGGATAACAAGAAAGACCAAAGAAAGGAAAAGATGTGTGTTGTGCTTGTGCATGTGAGTGTACATGTGTTTGTGTGATGGTGTGCATGTGTGTGTAAACCTTTGTTGGGAGGCGGTGGTTCTGTTTTGGACATGCCACATTTAAGAAGCCTCTTAGACATCCCAGCATAAACATGGAGTGGAATGTGAGTCTGGGGTTTAGGTGAGAAGTCTGAAATAAAGGCAGGTGTTTGGGAGTCCTCAGGGTATGAAAGTAACGTGCGGGAACTGATAGAGATGAAGAAGAAGAGAGGACCAGGAACAGACTCCTGGAAGGCACCCATGCTTGGAAGTTGAGATTGTTGTGGAAGAACCAGAAAAGGACAGTGAGATGGAACATGCTGGAAAATCAAAGAAAAAGCAGTCTTTTTTCCCAGAAAGACAAAGTAAATGTGTCAAAGGCTGCTCAAAACTCAGAGGTGAAGGCTTGGAATTGATCACTGGGAACAGCAGTATGGACGCCATCAGCACCCTTCCTGGGGGAGCCTCAGTGAGGTGGAGGGTGAGACCCTGGCTGAGGACAGTACAAGAGGGTGTAAAAGGAGAATTGGTAACAACAGAATAGACAACCAAGAAGCTCTGCTCACAAGGGAAGTGGAGAAGGGAAATTGCCAGAACTGAAAGACAGAGAAAGCTATTGCACATTGGGATAATGACAAGAATGATTCCAATGGAGAAGGAGAATTGACGATAAAGAAGGATGAGCTTCTAATTAACCACAGGAAGGTCCTGCGGGATGAGCTGAATCGTTTGTCCTTAGCAGGCCACTTCCCACCATTGCCTATGACCTTAAGTACCTTATTGAAACTGGACTGGGTTAAAAAAATGTGGCACATATACACAATGGAATATTACCCAGCCATAAGCAAGAACAGAATTATGGACTTCACAGTCACTTGGGTCGGTTTAGAGTCTATCATTCACAATGACCAATCACAGAAACAAAGAACTGAGTATCGCATGTTCTCTCTCATAAGTGGATCCTGAACATTTATCCTAATGCTACAAGAAAGGAATTGGCAGTAGTGGGTCACTGTCAGAGGAGGGAGGACACCTAATATCAATAAGGGTACCGGATCTGAGCCAGGCCATGTGAGGACCAACCGGAGGCCTAAACTTCACCTGCATGTTGACCACTTATGTACCTAATCCGGAATTATACCCCACATCTTTGAAATATAAAAATAATAATAAGTTTAAAAAATAAGAAAATAAAAAAAAGTCTCTAGCCCATAATGCAAGCATCTCCCCAGCTCTGGTCCTGTCCTGTGCTGAGCCTTTGACCTCAGAAGAGCAATCACTGATTAATTTCTGGAATTCTCAGAGAATATTTCCATTCCCACATCCCCAGTCAAAAGCATGAACAAATCCCTTGTTTCACTGATGCAAAATTATCTTAAAATTTTTCATCAAATTCCCTTACCCAACATCCACTCTCATGACTGCCACTCATTTTCTTTCTCTAGACCCTTCACTCTCTCTGCACCATTGCAATCTGTGGTCATGAAGAATGTTCTAGGAGCTCTCGAACATAGGGCGTGTTGCAGGTGCTGGGAAGTTTTATCAGAAGGAGATGACAGGTGGCTGTAATCCAGACACAAGCATGCTACCCCCTCCTGTCAGATCCTCCTGACAGCTGAGTCCCTGGACCCTTTCATTTTCTGAATACAGCGGACTTTATGGATACATTCACAGTGCTTTCATCCACTCTGTTATGGTCAATCCACCAGGGTCTTACACTAAAAAGGAGCACGTGAACCTCTCTCAGGGACCCAGTACTTAACCAAATGTGGTGTAGATCCAAGAAAGAGTTGACTCTGGCCTCTGCATGGGCCAGGCGGGGCAGAGCTGCTTGAAAAGCTTGTGGCAGGAGAAACGGAACAGGATGAGCCCCTGTTGTCATCAGATTCCCTACAGGGTCCCTGGGAAGGATATGAGGCATTGCTCAAGCAGCCCAAGGAACATGTGCAAACTTGTTCCCATTTTGGACTGCCTTCTCTGCTCTGACATCCTCAAGGCATCTCTGAGGACTAGATGCCCTGGGATGCTAGTTGAATACCATTGGATGTTTCCTGGGGAGCCGCGTGGATGGCTGAATGTTAGAAGCTGAAATCCAGCGATACAGAGGAGATGGAAGAACCAGCTGAAGAGAATATGTGAGGAAAATGAGAGAGACATGCTCAGAAAGAAGGAACAATTCAGGAATTTGGTGTAGAACAAGATATTTATCAAAAAGAGGAAAGTGAGTGGAAAAAAGTGGGGGAATCCAAGTTCAGATGTGCTTTGCTTAGTCACTCGTTCGTTGGTAGTAAAGGTGTAGAAATAACGTGTGGTGTACTGAGAAGTGTTTGGCAAGCAGGACTCTGCAAAACTCAAGAAGTGAATAGCTGGAGGATAGCACTTGCTAATTTCTATGGTATCACGAATCCCACCATAAGTGGTTTCAAGCCACCAAGACGATGACACTCACTGAAGAAAGAGTTGAGACAAGATGTGCACAGTTAACTTTTGTGAGTTGGTCAAAACGGTCTCTGGCACATCTCTGGAATAAGTAATATTTATTATGAATTTAAGTCAGGGTTTTGCGGAGTCGACTCTGAATCAAGGATTTGGATGCCCTTACTGTATTAAAGACTTGCTCCCGTGGGAGGCATGTAGGGAAGTGACAGAGCGAGCTAGAGATGGGAAAGAAGGCAGGCAGGGGTGTGACCCCGGGAAGATCCACCGAGGGGTGCTTCCCACAGGAGACTCGGGGGTGGAAACTATGCCTCTGGGTTTTCTCAGGTCTCATGCAGAAAGAGCTCAGAAGGGCTGGGCACAGTGGCTCACACACAGTGGCTCCTAGCACTTTGGGAGGCCCAGGTAGAAAGATCACTTGAAGCCAAGACCACCTTGGGCAATACAGCAAGACTCCACTCTCAAGAAATTTTTAAAAATCAGCCAGTTATGGTGGCATGCACCAGTAGTCCCAGCAACTCAGGAGGTTGAGTTCAGGAGTTTGAGGTTACAGTGAGCTATAATTGCACAGCTGCACTCCATCTTGAGGGACAGAGCCAGATCCTGTCTCAATTTCTTTAAAAAATATGCTCAGAGGATGCCACCTACTCTGGTTCGGTGGTGGCAGTCTGTGCAGCTGAACACTGTATTGCCTTCTTTAGCTCAAGATACAGAAGAGTAGCTCCTCTCACCAACAGCTGGGCGGGTGGTGAGAGCAAGGACTTTATTGCAAAGGTTTACCCTGTGATGGGTTTTGTAGGGTCAACAGGAGCTCACCTAGAGGACAAAAATAGAGAAAGGAAAATTTGGTGATAGAACAGAACATGTGCTTAAACCATGGGCTTCAACACTGAGTGCATATTAGAATCACACGGAAAGCCCTCAGTAAATATGCAGACCCTGGGCCCCACCACCGTACTTTGAGGTTTGAATATTTCAGACACTGGTAATTTTTAAAGCTCTTCAGGAATTGGTCTGTGCTGTCAAGGCCAAAGATCAGTATTACTAAACTCTGAAGCAACACAACATTTTTTGAGAACTATAATAGTTGGAGAACAAAGTGGTATGTGTGAGTGTGTGTGTGTGTGTGTGTGTGTGTGTGTGTGGTGTGTGTGTCTGTGATGAAACTTGAAACCTTGCATGGCACTATTTTACATATTATATTCTGTTACATTCTGTACATAAATAATTTTTGGCAAAGACACACACACACACACATATACACACATACACATGGAATAAAGGTATCTCAAAATCCAATTTTCACCTTCTTTCAAAAAGTCTATTCTTTTATTCAACACTCATTAAACCACCCCTTTTATAAATCTGGTCATATTTATAGTCAGTTAAGTGCTTGGCTGTCTACTAAATCGTAGTGATCTCTAATTACTTCTTGCCCTTAAATCTTCTCATCCAGGTTATTTGACATCCAGAGAAGTGCGAGACCATTACATCTTTTTAGAATGCACCATAGCTGGCCCCTGGCTGAGACAGGGAGGCAGTCTCTCTACCGGGAATCACTGTAGAGGCTCACAGGTTGTAATTCTACCTGGGATTTCCAGTCTGTAATTCAGCATTTCATATCCAAATACAGTCTTTCAATGTTT
>CAUYQG010184415.1:0-24033 GCA_963574415.1 Tarsius wallacei
ATATCTGTCTGGGGACGGGGAGACACCTCTTATCACCAAGGGTGTCTGAAGGAAGCATATTTGTATATCTAATCCTTAACTGTACCCCACAATATGATAATAAAAAATACTGATTAATAAAAAATAAAAAATAAAAAATAAAAATAAAAAAGAAACAAAATAAATGTAAAAACCTTTTGATACAATCTACTGTTCAGCAATTAGAGGTTATTTCTGGAGTAAATTTCATTATAGTTCCCTAATAATAATGCTAACCAATTGCTCTTATAATTCCAAAACTGCCTGGCATAGCATTTAATTATTTTTGTTATGATTTTGTTATGAAATTTCCATAAAATTATAACATGTTTTCAATCAATCAATAAAACTGAAATTATCTTGGTAGCTCAGTAATCACATTCAGAATATAGGTTTTGCATTACTCTCAAGAGAGTATTTTACTTTATCATTGCATGTAACCAGGTTAGAAATGAATTGGGTCAGTCTTAGCAAAAACCGAAAATTTTTGCAAGCATGAATTTGCCATCTGAAGACTTCTTGTCATTACATATCTTATTACATAAGCTATATATATCTTATATATCTTATTACATTTATCTTCTATTATACAATGGTGCTCAATAATTTATCTTTATTCTCATCTGTTACCATAGCCACCTTGCTCCATCAAAATCTACTTCTGTCATCTAACACAGCAGATTGAAAATGACTGGAGATTGACACAATCCTTATTGCAAAAAGTAATGATTAGATGATATATCATGATGTCTGACATGAATACCCTAAACATGAATTTGAATAAATGTAATATCTCTCCTAAAAATGTTTGTACTTTAAGCATTATTTCTAACTTTAGATATTTCGTATGATGATAATAGAATTTTAAGCAGAGGAAACAAAGGAAAAAATGTTTACTAGAAAAGGTTGTTTTTTTTTTAAAGGCTAATTGAAGGCAATAAGTTATAGTGCAAAGTGTCATTCCAGTGTTTGAATTTCTCATATACAACTTTTAAGAATATGATTTGGTTTGTTTGTGAGCCACTGTAAACCTACATTTTTAAATTCTGTAATGTAATACTAATAATAACTTTCAAGGATAATATAATGAATGAAATAATAGATTCAAAATATGTGCAAATGTCTAAATGATAAAAATAATAAATGCAAGCTTCACTTACTTTGAAGTGATATCATATTAGCAATCACCATCTCAACCAACACATATGATTATACTTACCCAGTGATTAAGAGGTAATCTTACATTATCTGTTATTCTTAATTCTATAAATGAACCTTTTGAAATTGGTAGATTCTCCTAAATCTCTTTATTTCTACTGATGAAGTTTTGGCTATCGTTATCATCAACATCTTATTATTCTTACCAGTCAAAACTTCAGTGGTAATTAAATTAATTATGCTATTTTTACCAAATTTTGAAAAACTTTGTAGAGCAGACACTCTGAAGTTTTAGGCTCTGGAGAATAAGCAAAAGTAGGCAGGTTTGGGGGAGGAACTGAAACTTGGAAGAAGTAATTAGCATGGATTGTGTTTCTCACTATGGCTTTATTCTAGAGCAGTCTGCAGTTGCAGTACAGCAGCAGAAAATACATTCAGATTTTTTTTAGATTAGAAAATATAGTCTATTTAAAAAGAAAATTAGAGAGAGAAAAGGAGATTCACCTCCCCAAGGTAAGGGAGGGGACCGAAGCCAGGAAACATGGCCCAGCCATAGCTCAAAGGGCACATGCCCACACCATAGCTTAGCAAGGTAATGGCCTCAGATTTTTAAAATCTGCGATTTTATTGACCTGATGATTTGGAGGACAACGTCCATAGAAACCACTGCCACAAGAAACTGATAAGATCATAAACTATGCCCAAGTCTCTGACTGACCCTGGAACTGCTCAAGTACCAGGAAGACCCCCAAAAAATCCAGATAGAAAAAATAGAATTGGGTTGAGATTTGAGCTACTGCCCACTGCATGTAATGGAGAGTTTTCAGTTTGATTCTAAATAAGCTATTGCCTTGCTAAAACAAAACATTAACATTCCTCAAGGAGATAAAACAGAATCTATGTTCTCCATAGCACAACCTGCACAATTTCTAAAATATAATTCAAATGTACTTGTTTAAAAAAATTGGAAAACACTGTTCCTTCTAAAAAGCAAAGCTGATAGATGTCAACCTCAAAATAATTCAGATCTTAAAATTATCAAAATACTTCAAAGTATCTATTATAGCAATGTTCAACTAGAGTTTATATGCTTATAATGAAGTAATATATAATTATAATGAATGAAATGCTATAATGAATAGAAGGGCTTATAATGAATAAAATTATTTTTAAAATTAGATAAATAGAAGCTATAAAAGCTCTAAATGGATATTCATAACTTGAAAAATGAAAGATCTTTATTAAAATTGCTAAATATGCATAATATCAAAGATTTAATTAACTTGAAAATAGAGCAATAGAAATTATTCCACTGAAGAAAAGAGCAACTGAGAGCTATACCTATAGTTTTATTATGATATATATTTACATATTATATTATAATATAGTATATTTTACATGTATTTTATGTCATATTATATTATTAAGAGTATATTAGAAAGAGAGACAGCTCACCTCTGGAACCTGCGTGATGGTATAAAATGGCCTAAAACACAGGTAATTGGAGTTACAGAAGGAATTGTGAGTGGAATGGGGAATAAAAGTTATTTGAAGAATAATAGCCAAAACTTTCTATATTTGGTGAAAAACATAAATTTACACATTAAAGAAGATTGATGAACCCCCAAATAGATCAATATGAACAAAGAAATTCATTACAATCTGCTAAAAATAAAAGGTAAAGAAAAATCTTGAAAGTAGTCAAAGAAAAATGACACATTTTATGCAAAAAGATAAAATTTAGAATAACTGCAGACTTCTTGTCAGAAACTATAGTGACCAGAGGGGAGTGGAATGATGTTTTTAATGTGTCAAAAATAAAACAACAACAACAACAAAAAACTGTCAATAACGACTTTTTTGTCTGGTGAAAATATAATTAAATAATGAAGTTTCAATAAAATAAAGTGCTACCTCACATAGTAGGTAATAAAAATGAGAGGCTTATTATTCCAGAAAGATGTCATTCAACTACAAATCTTGGAAATTAGAGGTTGCAAGATGTTCAGTCAGAACAATACTAGGTTGGTTGAAGCAAAGATCAACCATTAAACTTTCATATTACCTTATTTGCATTCCTTTTTTCTTCATACTTCATTTTAAATTATACCAATTTTATGCACATGTATTACTTCTCCTATACAAGAAATTATATAAAAAATGAGCTGTGACTTATTTACCTTTATATTCTCATAGAACTTTGCACTTATTAGGTGTGCAAAAATAACAATTGAATAACTAAACACAATAAATAATTATTATCATTATATCATGGTTAATTAGAGAAATTACTCTCTAATATTGAAAGGTATTGCTGGGCTTGGTGGCTCAGCCTGTAATCCCGCGCCTTGGGAGGCTGAGGTGAGTGGATTGCCTGAGCCTGCGGGTTCGATACCTGCCTGGGCAGGCGAGACCTCATCTCTACAATAAATCAAAAAATAAGCCGGGCGTGGTAGCGCGCGCCTGTAGTTCCGGCTACTCGGAAGACTGAGGCGGAAGGATCACCGGAGCCCAGCAGGTCGAGACTGCGGTGGCCAGGAGCGGCCACTGCACTACAGTCTGGGCGACTGAGTAAGACTCCAACTCAAAAAAAAAAAAAAAAGAAAGGTATTTGTGATTTTTTTTCCCTTCAATATAAGTATCCCTACAGATAAGAAGAAAAGTTAAATTATTAATTTAATTGATATGCAGCAAAAAAATGGATTGTATGCATTTTATTACATGATAGGTAACCTAAAAATATACAGCAGGAAACAAGGGGATGTTAATAACCTATAAACAAGTGGTTACATCTTCAAATTAGTTTTATTCATTTTTTTTCAGGTGTGTTACTTTCTCAACTTTGTTTTGTGTTGCTAACTGGTGGCAACCATAGTGCAATGACTTAGGTTGAGTTTTTAAGTCAGAATGCCTAGGATAAATCTTCAATTCATAACTTCCTAATAGCAGTACTTGAATAATTTCCTTAATATGTATGCTTCAGTTTCCTGATTTGAAAAATAGTTTTAATAGTACCTGCCTTTCAGGGTTGTTGTAAGTGCTTAATACAAAATATACATGTAAAGCACCTAGAGAAGTGTTTGGCAGATATTAAGACTCTAATAAGTATTAACTATAACAGTAAAAATGAAAGTGATAATAACGGATAATCTAGTGGTAGAATTATTTTAGCTCATCTCTATACTTACAGAAGCAACAAAAATGTAGGTTCTGTTGGTTTTTCTTTTCTCACATTTTTGACAGTTTTTTAAAAACTGCAGTCATATATATACATGCATGCTACATGAATGAGTACTGGTTAAACATGATGGTTTCTAAAGATACTCTTGCATATAACTTTCATTGAATCTCCATTTTTTGCCTTATATTTTAAAGCTCTAGTAGAATGAGTTTGAGAGTACACAAAATTAGTTTTTATTTTTCCAAATTTATTTTACTAGGATGAGATAGTTTTGTAAAGGCAGAGTTGTTTTGTTTTGGTTTGTCTTTTAAATGCTGACATCCTTTGTCGATTTGTGGGGAAACAATTTCAAATGTGTGAGAGACACGTAAAAATTGAATACAAGTTTCAGCATCATGAAAAGAACAATAGTTATTCCTTCCTTGCAGGTGGAAGCAGGGTTTATGGCAAAATAATTAAGTAAAACAAGATGTAGTACATATATCTTAAACCTCTGTTTATGATGAATTTGGTTTAGGAGAGAATAAGAGAAGCAGCTTATCTTCTGTTTATGAGATTTTTTTCAATACTTGGAACAGAGAGGAAGCAAGTCAGAAGGATGATTTTCTGACTCTCATATCATGAATCAGAAAATTATTTTGCACAAGCCACACAAACCCTCAATCCATTCTGTGATATTAAATATTTTTTCTGAGATAGATAAAGTATATAGTCCATACTAATTTGACCTTACGTCCTTTGGAAATAAGCCAGTGAGAGTTAAGAAATCTGTCATCATTCATACACAACCCTCCCCCCCCACACACACACCTTGCACTCTGACCTCTGGATATAGGCAAGGGCTACTACAATTGGCAATATACTAATTTCATCAAGGGTCATCTGAGAACTAATCTCAGTCCTCTGATCCTCTTCAGTGCAAGAAGATGATGACCAATGCAACTAAAGCATTGCCCAGAGGGAATCATTTTCACCATAAAAACTAAGAGGAAGTAGAGCTAGGCCTTAAGGGATTTCTGTGTCAAGGCCAGGAATGAAGGGATGACAGCAGAAAGATGGAGGAAGTGGGTCTCTGTTGTTATTTTTTCTCATTTTTCGCCTCCCATTTAATGAACTTGTATTTCATCTTCTTCAGGTACTTGATGGTAAAAAAAAAAAAAGAGGGAAACTGTAAATTATCATTGTAAATACTCAGCAGCAATTGTGCAAAACAAACTTTTACATAATCATTCGCTTAATAAAAAGATTATGTTCTTAAAGGGGAGAGAAACATATTGTGAATGTAAATAAAATTGCTTTCTAGAGGTTATGCTGGTATGGATCATTGTATGCAAATACCAAAAAAGGAGCTAATAATAAAAAGCATTATCTCAGTGCGATATACAATACAAATTAGTAAGGTCAGGACCCTCTACAGATAAAGAGAGAAATCCAAACATGCATGATCTTGCACCTGCTTTTTGACCAATTCATACTCATCTCTTACCACTTTCGCCTCCTTTCATGTCCTCACCCTCTTGGCTTTTCCACTCTTCAAAACATATAACTCATAAACCTCATGAAACTTCTTTAATTTTCTAGAATGCATAAAACTCCAAAAAGTCATCAAACTTTTGTCTTCTTTTATAAGATTCTTCTTCCTTTTCACAATATTATTCCAAATTTTTTCACCCTTAGTTTCAGCTTAGGTATCATTTTCTTAACTTTTTCAAAGGGTCTTTCTTGAAACCCCTTCTACACAAGTTTCTCTCCCTGATGTTATGTACTGCAGTAACTTGTTTTTCTTCCCTATGACAATTATCCCAATTGTCATTACTGTATTTAATCTTCTATTTATTCATACATTATCCTTTTTGCCAATAGGCTTATCTCCACAAGAAAGGCAACATTTATGCCTGTTTAACATTATATCCCTAGTGGTTATTACAATACCTAACATGCAGAGGACGCTTGATAAACATTCATTTAATTTACAAAGTAAGAATAAAGAAACTCTGATTTATAGCAAATATAGTACACAGTTTCATAATTAGCAGGGATTTGAGGATAATATAAAGCCTCTCTATATGACGTTTTTGGTTTACTCTCATGTTGATTGAACTCAGCAGTAAATTTTATATAATCTATTCCATAGTGTACTTTTAAATCATATTCGATTCTTCTTTTTCATAGAATTTTAGTAAGAAGAAACATTTTAGTCATTTTTATAGACTACTAATATACCCCCAAATACATCAAACGACCTAAATTAAGTATATTAGGTAAAAAAAAAATTCCTTTGAATAATGTTTTTCAGGTAGGTATATTTCTGTATGAAAATTTTACAAGCATATTTCTCCACATTTGCTTGGTTACTACCATTGATTATTTAAAGAAATACCTAGGATAAATGATACATCATAAAAGTAAAAGATAAAAGAAATGAAAATTATTAAATCAGTGATCTCATGCTATGCCCGGAAAAGATGAAGACTTGATCTTTACAAAAGCCTGAAAAGAGGTGATGACTGGAATACGTTTTTGAGTTAGAGCTGCATACCCAAAAGGAATTTTAAAAAGCAAGGAACTACGAATTAATTTTGAATACATTCTAAGAAAGATGAAAGCTGCACCAATTTTCAAGGAAAAAAAATGGTTATTTCTGTCTACCAATAAGTGGGCTATGGATGTCTTTGTGGTATTTGTACCTCCTAACCCCAGTCCCATGTGGCCTCTCTGCAGTAAATACTGTTTAGCTTAACAGCCTATCATTTTCCTTATTCAAGTATCCATTTAGAAAGGTAAGATTTTTGCCCCTGGCTCACTGGACTCTTGCCCTACATAAAGATAATTAGATTCTAACGGAACAGAAGCTAATTTGTGGATTTAATATAGTGCTGCTTTTAGATAGTAATAAAATCCTTTTCTAAAACACTAAGTGCACATCAGCATTAACATAAATCAAACAGTTTTCAGACTCATATAAGATTTTTTTTTTATTATTTAAATCTAGAAAGATGGCTTAATATCTATGATGGCCTAATAATTCCCTATTTTAGATTCAGATGATTCTACTTTACCCTTTACTTGAAATCTAAAGAGTCTTTAGAAATTAGAAAATGTGCTCTGGCTTGATTAGTTTGATTTGAGCTTTTCACTTTTAAGTCTTAACAGGAAGAATAGCACTGAGTTATTAGATTACTAGAGTTAAATCTGCTATATAATCTATAGAACTCATTTACATAAAATTAAATCACATATTTCTCCTTTGCAATGTAAAAAAAATATTTCTGTGCTGTGCAATATAATTATTTGTACCCAATATGTGAAAGTTTTCCTTCACTTGTCACTTTTGATGATCTAACACTCAAAAAGTGTGAATCTACATACTTAATAATATGTGAGAAATATCTATAACATTCAAAAAGACCAATCACTCCATATTCCATTCATGATGTCAAATGACTAAGTCACTCATGGAAGGAGAAATAACCACACCCTGCCATGCAAAGAAGACAGGTGGATGACTCTGTGATGATAATTTTCCTTTTCTCTTCTTTCCTCTCAATTTGTTTGATTCACTGCATTTTATTTCATTATATTGCCTCATATTTAAGCCAGAGGCTACACTACATGGTCAATGTACTTGGAATGCATCATAGGTCTTGGAATCACATGGCCAGAGCCATTTTTTTTCTTCCTGAAATTGCAACATTTCCTCACCCACAGGAAAACTGAAATTTCTGATGGAGAGAATATTTAACAAGGATAAGGTCACCATGGGGTTGTAATCATAGAATGTTAAATAATATTGTTGAAAAATATGAATGGAAAGTATAGTCATAATACCATATATCATGTTTACGTCTAACACATTTACTCTAAAATGCTGCATCGGTCTATTCCATCCTTGAACACATTTCACTGTCTAGGAAGTGGTTTTTGTTTTAATTTCTTCTTTGAAGTATAACTGAATTCAATTAATGACGTATATTCAATATGTACAATTGACTAAGCTTTTAAATAAATACACACCCATGACACTATGCTCGCAATCAAGATAATGAACATATCCATCACCCACGCATGTTTTCTAGTGCTCCTCTTATGATTCCGCCCTCCCATCTTCCCCTTGCCCAATCCCCAGGCAGCCAGTGAACTGCTCTCTTTTGCTACATAATAGTTCACAGTTCCTAGAATTGCATATAAATGGGATCATAAAGTATAGATTCTTTTTAGGCTTGTGTCATTCATGAATCATAATTACTTTATATATATCAACCGTTTATTCCTTTTTATTCCTAAATAGTGTTTTATTATATGAACAGATCACAGTTTCTTTATTCTTCTGTTTATGAGCCTTCGGTTTGTTTCTACCTTTGGGCTATCACAAACGTACTATGAACATTTCTGTACAAGTCCTTGTATGCACAAATGTTTTTATTACTCTTTGATACTTCAGAGTGGAATTACTCAATCAAATAGGATGTCATGTGTAACTTTTTAAGAAGCTACCAAATAATTTCCAAATTAGTTGCACCATTATACGTTGCCACCAGAAGTATATGAGAATTCCAGTTTTTTCATATCTTTGCCAACACTTTTTGTGTTCAGACTTTTAAATTTTTTTCCATTCTAATGATTTGTTTTTATGTCTAATTTTGGTTTTAATTTGTATTTTCCTCATGGCTAATGAAGTTGAGTATCTTTTCACGAGTTTATTTGGTATTCTATTGTTTTGTTGAAATCCCTGAAAATTCTTTTGTCTGTTTTCAGTGTCCTATTGTGTTTTGAGAATAATTTACATAGTATATACCTTTTATTATAGCAGATATATTATTTACAAACATTTTCTTTCAGTTTATGTTTTCCCCCTTTAATGTCTTATGTGTCTTTTGTAGAGCAGAAGCTCTATGGCAATGCTTTTGGTACTATAGATTTAAAGATATTTGCCTAATCCCAGATTACAGTGGTTGTCTTTTATGTGTCATTTTGTTTTGTGACATATATGGCATGAGAAATGAAGTTATTTTTTCTTGCGTTTGAGTGGTCAATTGTCTCAACACTATCTGTTCAAAAAACTGTTACTTGTCCACGAGTTTTCTTTGCATCTTTGCCAAAACATTTTTTCATAAATATCTACTTTTAGACTCTTTATTTTGTTCCATTCATCTATTTGCTTATCTTAATCTCAATTCTTCACTGTTTTGATTCCTGAAGCCTTATAATAAGCTTTAATGTCAGGCAGTGTTAGTCTTTCAACTTCATTCTTCTTCAAAATTATTTTGAATATTCTGAATTTTTTGCATTTCTACAAAAGTATAAATTTTATAGTCAGTTACTCGATTTATACCAAAAACAGCCTACTGAAATTTTGATTTAGATTTTGTTAGGCCTATAAATCAATTAGGAGAGATTGATATCTTAACAATACTGAGTCTCTGACACAGAGACATGACATATTCTCCCATTTGTTCAGGTACACTTTAGTTTATCTGAACAATGCTTTGAAATTTTTCTGTACATAGGCCTTTTGTATGTTTTGCCAAGTTTTCCTTGAGTAGTCATATTTTCATGCTATGGTAAATGATATTTTTCAAGTTACAAATTAAAAACATTTATTTCTTGTAAAAATAAATCAAATTAATGTTTGTATTGATCTTATAATCGAAAACCCTACTAAATTAATTTATAAGTCCCAGTAATTTTTTGTCAATTCCATTGGATTTCTAAAAAAGCATTAATGTAGTCTGAGAATAGACAACTTTAACTCTTCCTAATTAGGATGCCTTATTTTTTTTTTCTTACCTAGTCACACTAATTGGAAAATATAGTATAATCCTAAATAGAATAGAGAAAATAGAAATCATTGTCTCATTTCTGGCATTCAGGAAAAAGCAGTCAATCTTTCTACATTAAATATATTAGTTGTGGGTTTTTAATAAATGCTTTTTATCTGGTTGAGGATGTTTCTTTTCTGTTCCAAGTTTGCCATGAAGGATGTCTGTGTGTGTGTGTGTGTGTGTGTGTGTGTGTGTGTGTGTGTGTGTGTGTTTAATCAGGAATTAATGTTACATTGATTGATTTCTGAATGTTAAACCAATATTTCATTAAAAAGTATACTTGTTCATGATATAATACTATTTGTATATATTTTTAAGTTTATTTGCTAAAATATTATGTAAAATTTTGCATCTATTTTCATAGGAGATTTTGATGTATAGTTTTCTTTGTAATGATATTTTATGACTTTGATATCAGAGTAATGCTGATATCATACAATAAGTTATAAAGTATCTCCTCCTCTTCAATTTTCTAGAAGAGTGTGTATTGAGGTGGTATTATATCCTCCTAAATATTGCATAGATTTCACCAATAAATGCACCTCGATTTCTTTATTTAACCATAGGTTGATAGTATATTACTTAGGTTTCCAGTACTCGGGATTTTCTTCCATTACTGATTTTTCATTTAAATCCACTATGGTCAGAGAATATATTCTGAATATCTTGAATCCCCTCAAATTTACTGCTACTTGGTCCATACCCAAAATGTAGTCTATTTTGGTAAAGTATCTGTATTCACTTTAAAATAATGTGTGTTTTATAATTGTGAGTGAAATGTTCTGTGAATGTTGGTTAGGTCAAGTTGCATGACAATGTTGTTCAAATCTTTATGCTTACCAATGTTCTATTTATTCCATCAATTATTGAGAGGGAGGTATTTAAATATCTTAGTCTAACTGTGAATTCGTCTATTTCTCAAAAAAGTTCTGTTTTACTTTCATGTATTTTGAATTTCTGTTATTAAGCATATATTAGAATTTTGATGTCCTCTTAATAAATTAATCATTTATCAAAGACCTTCCTCATACCAGGTAATAATCTCCAAATTTTGTTTTATGATATTATTGTAGGCACACTAACTTTCTTTTGAGTGGTGTTGGTATGGTATTTTTTCTCTATTCTTTTATTTTTAATATATTTGTGACTACATATTTAAAGTACATTTATTGTAGTCAGCATGGAGTTGGGTTTTTTTTTTTTAATCAAACCTGACCATCTCTAACTTAGCTGGAATATTTAGACTGTTTATATTTGAATTATTTATTGGTATGTTTAGGTTTTATTCTATCAGTATGTATTTGTTTTCTGTTTGTCTCATCTATACATTGCTTGCTTTTTCTTTGTTTTATGTCTTTTTTGGAATAAATTGAAAATATTTTATGATTCTGTTTTATTTCCTTTGATAGCTTATTTGCTACAAATCTTTGTTGTTTATGTAGTTGCTTTAATATTTGTAACATACATCTTTAACTTATCACAGTCTACCTTCAAGAGATATTATGCCATTTTACACATAACAACCTTATGATAATGTACTTCTATTTCTCCTTTCCACATGTCTATGCTGTTAATGAGATTTTTTTTTTTTTTTTTTTTTTTTTGTAGAGATGAGGTCTCACCATGTTGTTCAGTTTGGTCTCAAACAATGAGATACATTTAATTTAAATTAAATTAAAAATCCCGTATAATATTATATTTGTTTGTTTAAACAGTATATTACCACTGAAGGCATTAAGCTGGGGGCAATTGTAAAGTTTACCTGATTTTTTTCCTCTTTCTTAGTGACCACCATCCTTTGTTGCCTGAGGTACCTTTTCTCACAAGCCATTAGTTAGTAGATGGAAGGGCAAACATTTCAGCCAGAAGCTGAGTGGCTAAGATAATTTTGATTCAGCCACAGAAGCTTTGGAACCATTTATTTCAGAGTCATTATGTTTCTCAGTGTAACAACCCCTACTGATCTTGATTTTATTTCCTGATACCATATACAAGTGCCTAATCTGTCTTCTATGTACTAGTCTTTCAATTTTTTTTCACTTTTTAAAAGTAATATATACTAGATCCAGACTTTTGTATCTTTTACATGTCTCACTTGTGTAATTGCTTAAATTTGTCCTTGTTTGCGTGTGTTAAGGTGATAATCTGCATTATATCTTAATTTATAATAGACTATGGTTATATTCCTCATCTTAAAGATGTACATTTTAGCTACTGTGTACCTGATATTGTGCCAAATTTTTGATATACATTTGTTTAAACAATCATTATAGTAATTATTGAGGTAATTGTTCTATGTTCCTTTTAAGAATATACTTAGTGACTTATGTAATGGATATTCTAAATGTGCATCATTAGAAGAAAGGTTAAATAAACTATAGTTTAGCCATATAATAAAATAGTATGCACCTATTGACGCTGATTACAAATATTTATTTTTATTGACAAGGAAAAATATTTATTACCTTTAATCAAAAATCAAGTTGGAGAGCAGAATTTTTTATGCATATTAAAAGCAAACAGTATATTTTTTTTTAAGTTTTCTTATCCAAAGGAAATAGATGAAAAATAAATAGTTTTGAAATGTTGTATCTGTATGTGTATCTTCATATAAGGTGCCTGGATTATACAGAATATACCTGAAGTTTTACTTTATTCGTTAGTCTTATTTGTTTGTTTTAAATCTAAGTGTATATGTGCATGTGTGTATAGGAATGTGGGATATATTTACAATACACACCTATCAATTATATCAAAGGAAAAACTATTGGTGCCATTTTATTTTGTAATTAAAATGAAACATTGGGTGTCACGAAAATATGTTTAAGAGAAACACATTATAAATTATAATTTCATTTAAATTTCAATTTATTGCACTTAAATGCCTTTAGTAATAATGGCAAAATAAATTTAAAAGACTACAAGAAAAAATGAGCTCAACTGTACTTCCTACTTTTATCTCTTCAATTCAGCCAAGTTTTATCTTTAGTATTACAATATAAACCTCAGAGGGTTAGATGATACAGGTTAGGTTTCAATAGCACAGCTGAATATTTTGGGGCTTATCCAAGCTGAGCCTTTTGAGATTCATTGAGTGCTGCTGTATGTTGACCCTGTGGCTCAATCGTCTTCCTTCTCAGCAGTACTCAAAGCTAGATCCATGCAGGCAGAATACCAACATCATCTAGCCATATTTTAGGTTTTTACACTGTTTTTTGTGCTTATATTATGTTTTAAAATAATATTTTTATTACAAATGTCAGACAAATGTAAGCAATGATTTTAAAAATAAATTTAGAAAGTACAGAAAATTATAAAGCAAATAAAAATCATCCATAAGCTTGTCATCAGAACAGTTCTGAGTGTTTTAATCTGCTTACCTCAGAGAGAAACACTATAATGTTTTGTTTTTGCTTTTAATCTGCTTTATTTATTTACTATCATATGATATAGTTAACCACCATAAAGCACTTTTCTCACCATAAAGCACTTTTAGAGATTGAATAAATCTCTTCATCTCTGAAGAGGAGATATGCACAAAAACCAAATTATAAGATTACAGTGAGAATTAAATGAGATAACGCTTGCAAAGAGAATTTGAAGTATGAAGCATATAATAAATAAAACATTAATGTTAGCTACTAAAGTTAGCTACCTTATTGGAATATCCCAAGTTCTTTCCCACCTCAGTCCCATACTCTATAATTTCTCACATAATTTGTTTTTTCTAATAACTCCTCAATAACACTAGAATAAATGAATAACACTAGAATAAATGAATGAATAAATGAATGAATTATCATAATTCATTTTGTTAGTATTAATATTAATATTGACTGTTATTAATTTAATATTCAGGACTTTTCACAATTTCTCTTTAAATATTTAAAGCCCTCTTATGAAGCATTATTATTTGCTCACAAATCTGCCATTGGCCATAGGAGGAAATTGTAATTGAGCCCATGTTGCCAATGGTACTACCTATTTATATCATTTTCCAAAAGACAATTAATGATGAATAGGAAAGTATTACTTGCAGAATAATCTATTTCAAAGGTCTTTAGGCAGAACTTTCAAATCTGAAAATAATTCTCAGGCAACATTTCAAAGTGAAGATACTAAACATCACTCATTGCACCACTGCAGAACTGCTTTTTTACAGACCTTCAAATGAGTCAACAACTGGCATTTGGCCTAGTTATCTTTGTATGATTTGTCCTTACAAAGACCATAAGGAAGAAACTATACCATACAAGTTGATCTCGACTTAATTGTGTTTATTTAACTTCTAAAGAAGAATTTGCTGTGGTAATTGGCTTATTTTAACTTGTTTTTTTTTTGTTTGTTTTTTTTTTTGAGTTGGAGTCTCACTCTGTCGCCTAGACTGGAGTGCAGTGGCCGCTCCTGGCCACCGCAGCCTCAACCCGCTGGGCTCCGGCGATCCTTCCGCCTCAGCCTTCCAAGTAGCTGGAACTACAGGCGCATGCTACCATGCCCGGCTGATTTTTTTTTTTTTTGATTTATTGTGGAGATGAGGTCTCACCTGCCCAGGCGGGTCTCGAACCCGCGGGCTCAGGCATTCCGCTCACCTCAGCCTCCCAAGGCGCGAGATTACAGGCTGAGCCACCGAGCCCGGCTTATTTTAACTTGTTTACTTGTTTTTATACCTGCCTTATATAAGCAAATATTATAATCAACTTCTTAAATATATGAGAGGAAAAGTAGCACATGATGAAAATATCAAGTGTGAAATATGAAAATAGGAGACAAACCAGTGTGGTGAAAAGAGCAACAGATTAAGTACTAATTCTGCTATCGAACAGCTGTTTAAGTATTTGGATAGTCACTTTTATGACTAGGCTTTTGCTTCCTTACATTTAAAAAGACTGTACAGATAGTAAAATCTTAGTTGCAACTAACAAAAAAGCTCACTGAAATTAAACCAAATAATGTAGGAACTTGAGCTGTTCATATACTTGTAAATTCAGAAAGTGTAGCTACAGGATAGGGTGTTCAAACAGTTCAACAATGGCATGAGACAATAGTTTCCTTCCCTTTCTATTAATTTATTTCCATAAATGCAATTTCATCTTCTGGTTGGGTGTCCTCAGAGACTCTAATGGCAAAAGCAAGAAAAATTTTCCTTTGAATTCTAGAAAGTTCTGTGGAATCAGATGACAATTCTAATTGCCCTTTTGTAGTTATCTGCTTGTCTATAAGTGAAATAAAGCTAGCTACAGATAATTAGACATTGTTTCTTTTGAAAAATGGGATCCCTGTCCTCTCCTGTTGAATCACAGGTAGGAGTTCTATGACTCCTTCAACCAACAGAATATCCCACATGTGATATTGAGCCAATTTTGGGGCACAAGCATGAAGATACTGACTGTTTTTACTTCTTATCATTTGGAACACTCAATCTTGGAAACTAGCTGCTATGCCATGAGTAACCAATTAACAAAAGACTCAGGGAATGAGAATCTGAAAGCTCCTGATAACTTTAACTGAGTTACTAGCCAATACCCAGTATCAACTTTGTTAACTAAGTAAGTGATCCTGGAAGTGGATCCTTCAGCCCTATTTGGAATGCTCTAGCTGATGCTATGTGGAACAATAAAAGTCATCCCTTATGAGCTTTGATCTAATTGAAGATATGTTAGTAAAATAAATTATTGCTGTTGCTATAAACCATTGAGTTGTGGATTGGCTTATTTTATTTGGTTTTTTGTTTGTTTGTTTTTTGAGTTGGAGTCTCACTCAGTCGCCCAGAGTGAGAGTCGGGAGAGGCCACTGCAGCCTCGACCTGCTGGGCTCTGGTGATCCTTCCGCCTCAGCCTTCCGAGTAGCCAGAATTACAGGCATGTGCTACCAAGCCCGGCTGATTTTTTTGATTTATTGTAGAGATGAGGTCTCACCATGTTGCCCAGGCAGGTCTCAAACCCGCGGGCTCAGGCAATCCACTCACCTCAGCCTCCCAAAGCGCGGAATTACAGGCTGAGTCACCGAGCCCAGTGGATTGGCTTATTTTATAGCAACAGTTCACCAGAACATTATTCAATCGATAGTATGGGCTTTAATATTTATATTTTCCTAATTTTTGTATGCTTTTTCCTGATGTGTGATACTTTTCTGAGTAGTGTTGAAATGATATTTTCATTGCCAACTTCAAAATGTACTGACATGTTTGATAACATTAACCTGTTTTATTTTTTATTAAAGAAACCAAGAGATTTATTTATATGCTCACTACGTTTGCTTCAAAATGACATTGTACATTGTCAAGTATCTTAGATCTGTTGTTCAAATGTGTAGCATAAAACACATTAAAAATTGTTCAATTTTGATCACCATGAAAGTTACGTTTTAGTGCATGTAATCAGGGTTGCCCCTGGTTTATGCAGGACCCTGGACAATAACTGTGGGATTACTAACTACACAGTTTGATTCATCTAAATTAACCTTGTCAGAGCTCAGTCTTACATGATCCTGTGAAAGTGCTGCTGTGTTACAACAAGGGCTTGACTGCAGGTCCATGGATAACCCCACAGACACAAGTTCCAGATCCCCCAAGGGTATCTGGCCAATCTCACAAATGGGACAATGAATTGAAGAGCTTCCCAGGGCCCATATAGATCTCAGCCCAAATTTGAGGCAACCTGTCCAGATGGCACCACCAGCCTGACCCTATCCCAAACACTGAAGTGGAAATTAGAATACTTCAAAGAAGATATTCTAAAACATGGAGCCCTCAAAGGTGTAGGATCTGTGACAAAGACCCAGCTTGCCTGGGTCTAAGGGAAGAATGACATGTAATCTATGTAGCACACATTCTTACTTTGAGAGACTGTCTAGAAATATGGGGTTTATTGTGTTGTCTTATTTTATACAGATTACGTTCTGTCAGCACTTACTAAAGAATAACAGGTCTTGGTAGAGTCACTTCATGTGAATTCTGACTTATCCATCATATTTTTAAACTTGTTTAAGAAAAATGTTCATATATATGGAAAATAGTCCCTTTTAAAAGCACTTTATATCACCTCAAGTAAAACTCTAAAAACAATGATTATATAAATATATTTAGATAATATGTATATTTAGATAAGAAGCATTCAAATAAAAATCATGAAGCATTATATAATAATGTATAATTTTATAATAATACCTTATTACAACAAAATGTAGCCTTGCTATTTTACAACCAGACAGTATTTCACCCAAGAACATGCAGTGACAGATATGCATTAATCTTGCCTGGCATCAACCAAACCTGGAACCAAAGGATGAGTAATACCCCCGTTTGTACAGGTTGAGACAGAGATACATGTGCACACCTAAATTTAAAAAAAAAAAATCAATGCAGACCTAATATTCAACTATGTACAAACCATTTAAAAGTGTGAGAGTTGTGAAAGCTTGTTTATTTCAAGGATTATATTAAGATGAGTAAGCCTTCTAAAAACATTAATTCATTTTTATTAGTAAAATATGTTAATATTTGTTAAGTGTATATGGATGAAAACATTAATTAACACTAACAATTATTAAAATATATTTTAAAAAGAAAAATTTAAAATAAACATTTAAAAATTGATGTATCTTCTGACAGATTGTATAGTATAAATTCTTCTGCAAAAGAGAATATATGTCAGACCCCATCAGGATCTAAAAAGGTTATTTTTCTCTCCTTGATATGTAGAAGGACATTATAGCATGAACAAGTTTCTGCTTAGCTTGATCTTTTCGCTGTTGTTTGTGAAAAAGGAACACTAATATCTTGACAACATATTCAGAGAGAAAATTCTGCAAACTACAAAAAAATAGTTCTAATATTAGGAGTTCTAATTTCTTTTCTATGTTTCATTATAAATATTGATGAAAATGTCTCAATTCTGGAAATGTTTGTGCCTGAGTAAAATGTTGACTTCAATAGCATTCAGATTGTGATTTACAGCAGTTAATAGGAATTATTCTATTTAGATGTTTAAGAGACTTTTCTCATTTCCTTCATCAGGTTCAATCATAAATGGTTTAATCATTCAGAAGATATTACTGAATTAGATTCCATTAACTGCATAATAACAGAAAAAAAGGGCAAAATGGAAACAAGCTGAAATGTTATTAGGAAGAAACTAAGTTCATTTCCTTTAATGCTTTTGTTGATTTGTTGAAATTGTTGATGTGAACTAAATCAGGATTTCTGTTCTATATTGTTCATCAATTTCTCCTCACATTTGGAAACATACATTCATATTTTTGAGATAGAAATACAAAAGGTATACATATGCTATGGCAGGGTTTTCAGACTAGTGTATGAGGTTAGAACTTAGGTCAGTTTCAAACATTAATATAAGGAAACAAAAACAAATAAGGGGTTATATACTAGACATAGAAACTCATCCCTGTCTTAATACAAGCCACACATAGGAAAAGGCTACACTATAATGAAGGGATGAGTAAATGTTTGATAAACACTAATAAGATATAATAAGTAAAAATTTGCAAGAATGATTAAGATTAGACAAAAGATTCATTATATTTTATTTGAAAGTTCATGCAGGAAACAATAGTGGACAAGTACTAGACTGATTTGCATATGCTCTGAATTTTAAGGCAGAAAAAGAACTTAAAAATCATCTACTCAATTTTCCATTTCTTGACAATGTGCCTGCAGTACTGAAGTGACTTATTCAGAAACACTCAGTTTGTTTTCTGCAGTCAAGCCCATATTCTCAGCTTTGTGTCTTTTGATGGAACCAGTGTCCTTTGTACCTCTCCTTGCATCTTCTAAAATGAATGCCTTATATTTTTTAATTTTATCTGAAGTTATTTTAGCATCCATTATTTGATGCTTACAGGTAACCCCATGGCCCTCATTTATTCTCCAGTCTTTCCTCACATGACCCCCCCTCTCCATTACCTTTCTTCATCTAAGATGAATTCCCTTTAATTTTGCATTTTACCAGTCTTTCTCATCTCTCTTGTCTCCAGAGAAAGTTTTTGAAATGCTTCTCCTGCTTGGGAAACCCTTTCCTTCCTTTTGCCTCATTAACCTTTTATAGTTTTACTATTCTTTTTGGTAACTTAAAACAGGCACAGAATGTTTCTTGGTCAAAGTGCTTCATATTCTGGGGTTAGAAAAATCTGGAGTGTACTGTGCATAGCTGTTGTCATAGACCAGTCTTTAATCTTTAACTTTTAAATATATTATTAATGAGAAATATCTCTAAGAAAATTGGGGGCAGAATATCAACTAGTATACAAGCAATTACAGATTATGATCAATATCATGAATGTAACAAGGAAGCTGATAAGTCAGAAGAAACAGGGAAGTCACTTTATTTGCATTGTCAAAAGAGGCATCGCTAAGGATGTAAAATTTGAGACCTAAATTTTGAGAAATATCCGGCCGTGGAAAGGACTGAAGGAAAAGTATTCCAGACAAAGGAAGCAATAAGTGCACAAGCCCTAAGGAGAAAAAGTACTTGATATACTTGAAACACAGAAAGGACAGTGGGACGGTACTAGAAGACGGGTTTAGTAAAATAGGTAGGTACCAGGTTACATAGGTCATTGGGCATGATGAAGAATTGTCATTTTGTTATGAGCACCAAGGGATGTCAGTAATCTGTTTTAAGCTGCAAAGGAACAATCTGGATTACATTATTTTCTTATTCCAGTGAAGAAATCGATTAGGAATTGAATGATGAATGAGCTTGGATGAAGACAAAGAGTAACAGGAAAATGCATAACATATGTTGAAAGCTTATCATATGATAGGGATTTTTTCATATTGCATAATTTAGAAATGCTAGAAGGGACCTGTGAAATAGACATTATCATTTAGATTTAACAAATGGAGAAATGACTCTTGGAGATATGAAGCAACATTCACAAAATCACACAGCTGAAAAGAATCAGGTGAGGATTTGACTCAGATTTCAAGGACTTCATACTTCCTATTATACCATACAATTTCCATGGACCAAAGGTTACTGCTTTTAAGGTTTTTATTTTGCTTCTTCTCCAGAAAATATTCCTGGGTCATTTAAAAGATACAATAAAAAATTATGCAGAAGGTTGGCAGAACCAAAGTCACTTATGATAAATTCTCTTACCACAGGAACATAAATTCTAGCCTATGAGTTCAACTGTACTACAGTTATTAATCTATTAAAATAGGCCTTGTTTATGTTGGTAATGTTGTCTAGTAGCATTGTCACACTTTTGTCAATAATTTTCATAAGTTTCTATGAATCAGTTCCCAGTAACAAGGAGAATATAAAAAACCAGTATTGTTTGACTACTTTATAATTAGTAACTCACTAAATGAAAAGATCTTGGAGAATTTAAGAAACTACATACTTGAAACCTTACGTGAAAAGGAATTAAAAAGGGGGGTCAACTTGATATATAATGTCATCTTCTACTTTATGATAAAGTTATCATCTTTCTCTGCATAAAAGAGTATATATTCATATTTGTATATCTCTATGTATATAATTATTGTGCCTTTCATATAACTTTAGCTATATGGATAAAGCAATAGAAATGTATCTATCCTTTCTCATTGTTTTCTTATTACGGTGAAAAGAAAGAAAATGTCATCAGGAAATTCCCAAAATTGTAAATTTATTCAACTTTTTTTTTAACCAACTTGTTGATCCAAATTGTATGACAGGTTAGAGTAGTATATAAGAGAGTTTTGTAAGGGTTTGTTTTTGGATAGAATTGGAAGTGGATAAATCATTCATGCAAATTAGTGATTTAAGTATATATATGGATGTGTTTTAAAAATTCTGGAGAACATTAAATTTTATTAATATCTTTTTACCTTGCATTGTTAGAAAATATTTTTAAATTCATAACCCTCTTCACTTAAATTAAAAGTTTTTCCTGTTCTTATCAGCTCACTAGAATGTAGGAAAACATAATATAATTGTGATAATTTTAGTCTTGACAGGAAATAGTCACTGAAATATTCTTAAGGCCATAAGTTGTAAAGAAGAAAAACAATTATACTTAATTGCTTTTAGGTACTAGTTTTTCTCCTCATATTATGCACTAGTTTAGGAAAATTGTATGTTGAAATAGGATCTCAAAAGAAAAATCAAGTTTCTGCTTATAAATGCATCAGGGTCAGGACAGGGATATTGTTAAGCAACATGCAAAAGGCTGTGAGTTTTTCTTGTTTAGGTTTTCACTTTAGTTATTAGGTATCAAAAGATCCACTTTTTTCATTTACAAAATTTATTCTAAGTTAAATAGAAGCTATAGATAGATGATAGATGATAGAGATAGGTAGATATTGATACAGCTGTCAAAATGTTAAATGAAAGCAACTTTCAATTGTATCATTCTTTTTCAAACTATATCTTCTCTAGGAATCCTTTGCTAATTTACATCACTAATGGTCACTTCAAGTTAAATCTAATTTTTTAACACCTTATTCTGCTTTGTAAGTCATTGCATATAAAACTTCGGGAACATGGTCAAATATAACAAGGGTTATTTCATAATCACTTGTCTGTTCCTATTTAATTATCTGAGAATGTTATATAGTTGCAAATGAATTTAAAAACAACTTAGCACTTTGCAGGTCACATAAGCTCTTTACTCCTTCGCTTCATTCTCTCATCCGCTTTTCCTCCAGTCTTTCCTTTCCTTCCCCATTCCTCCTTAGTTCCTTCCTTCTTTTCAGTTTGAGAACAAGGACTTTTACCCTACATGCAGTCCACAATGACTAGCATAGTGCAAAAGTAGGAATTCAATAACTGCTTGTCCATGGCTTGGGAAAAAATATTATCACTTTGTTCAACATAAAACGTTACCTTCCAATTTTCCCACAGAGTAGCACAAATAGTGACATTTTCCTGCTTCTCCTTCTAGATCTATTTAAAGTACTTCAGTCTTCATATTCCAAGATCTCTTCAATCTGTGAGTCATTCTATACCGTGTCATTATGATACACATTTACACACTTAGCACTGCCTGACTAAGCTTTTCCTCCTCCCCGTTGCCTCTCCTTCTCTCCTTCTCTACCTTTCTCTCTCTCTCCCTCCCCTCCTTGTGTCTCATAAGCTCCAATTTCTCTTTAAGGATAATAAAAATGAAAGAAAAACACTTTCCATGGTATATTTTGTAATTTTAAAATTTAGGTTGTCATACTAATGTGAGATAATTTTTTAAATAGAAAATATGTTTCTTGTTCACAACAGGATTTTTTTCTGTTTACACATACATAGAGGCATTTAAATAAAAAGACCTCATGAAAAATTAACTTGCATGCAAAACTTTAAATTCTCACATACACAGAAACAAGACAAACTTACAATACCGGAGTTCCAATTTAATGTAAAAGATTTAAATACAGCTATTTGAATTTTAGCAACTAATAGTCCACATGTTTTTATTCAGTAATTTCTTCATTTATAGCACTATTGTACATATCTACTGGATTCACAAGGAACATCATAGAAACAGACTTGGAACTAGATTAGATCTGAGACACAATTGTTTAATTCTCTCAGATAACAGATTTATGAAAATGATATTCAAGGGAGTTGTGTGACTTTCATCATTTATCTTAAGACAAAGCACCATTCTACAATAGTC
The DNA here is from genome assembly GCA_963574415.1 of Tarsius wallacei. Classification (NCBI taxonomy): domain Eukaryota; kingdom Metazoa; phylum Chordata; class Mammalia; order Primates; family Tarsiidae; genus Tarsius; species Tarsius wallacei. The sequence continues at coordinate 22,795 of CAUYQG010184415.1, forward strand.
TCACTATATTTGGGGGCAATAAGTTCTGAATACATGTCAGAGACTGTACTTGTCAGTTTACATTGTCTCAAATTTTTAAAATTCTCCAAAGCAAGAAAAATTTGCCTTGATGTATTAGGCAACCTAGGCTCAAGGAACATGAGACATTTGAGAAATTTATCTCAGCTAAATAGTGTTGGAACTGGATTCAAGCTTAGCAAACATATCACTGGCAAATGTCTCCAAAGTCCTCATATTTTCCATTACTGTATATTATTTATCCAAACAGATCAATTTATAATTTTGGCAGCTAAAAATAATGTATTTAAGAAGAGGATGTTAGCTGTGTAGTACATTAAAAAATTGAGAAAATAATTAAACATGACTATATTAATTCATACATTTTGAAGCCATTTTGAGAATGAGTGTTGGAGTCGAGTTTTAACTAGCTTTCTTTTATTTTTCTTTTCCCATTTTGATGGACATAATTGTAAGACTGCCCTTTACACTCATAAGCATCTTAAAGTGCCTCCAAAGAATCACCACTTTTTAAAAATACCTCTACTGGAAGTCTATATGTACTTGATACGTAACATACTTGTCTACCTAAGTGGCACTAGTGAGTAATTCCATTGATGAATTACTGTGTAGCCTTATCACAGTTTTGCCACTAGCTCAGATCCAAGACTTTGAACCTTCTACAATACCTGATGAGGTTAATTCTGATTCTGTAATTAAACTAAACAGTCTCTACCACTGTAGTGAGAAAAGATCTTTGAAACAATCTATGCTTAAGGTACATCGATTCAAGATAAACAATTCCAGTGGCCCCTCCAGCTAAATTTTTTTTTTTTTTTTTTTTTTTTGAGTTGGTGTCTCACTCTGTCACCCAGACTGGAGTGCAGCGGCGGCTCCCGGCCACTGCAGCCTCGACCCGCTGGGCTCCGGCGATCCTTCCGCCTCAGCCTTCCAAGTAGCTGGAACTACAGGCGCGCGCTACCACGCCTGGCTAATTTTTTGATTTATTGTAAAAATGAGGTCTCACTTGCCCAGGCAGGTCTCGAACCCGCGGGCTCAGGCAATCCACTCACCTCAGCCGCCCAAAGGCGCAGGATTACCGGCTGAGCCACCGAGCCCAGCTTGGCTAAACTTAATATATCCTAACTGCTATCTAATATTTTCCAGCAATGAGGATTCAAGATCAAATGTTTTGTTTCTTGAGGCTGGTGCATCTGTACCTCTGTACTTGAAGATCTTTGA
>CAUYQG010184416.1:0-21098 GCA_963574415.1 Tarsius wallacei
CCTGGAAATGACAATACAGAAATTCATATGGAAACATAAATGACCACGAATAGCCAAAACAATCCTTAGCAAAAGAAACAAAACAGGTGGTATCACATTTTCAGACTTCAAATTTACAATAAGGCTACAGTAATCAAAACAGCCTGGTACTGGAACAAAAACAGACATATACATCAATGGAACAGGATAGAGATTCCAGAAGCAAAGCCTCAATTTCTCAACCAAGTCGTCTTTGACAAAGCCTCCAACAACAACTATTGGGGAAAGGAGACCACCTGTTCAGTAAATGGTGCTGGGAAAACTGGTTGATCACATGCTGAAGATTGAAACAGGACCCGTTCCTATCACCATACACAAAAATTAACTCTAAATGCATCAAAGACCTAAATGTAAAACCTCTAACTATAAGAATCTTAGAGAATGAAGGTAACACCCTTATGGAAATTGGAACTGGCAACCAAATTCTGATCAAAACCTAAGTGTCCATACCATAAGAAATAAGATAGACAAGTGGGACCTCATCAAACTGAAAAACTTCTGCGAAGCAAAAGAAACCATCAAGAGAGCAGGGAGACAGCCCACAGAATATTTGCTGACTGTATATCTGACAAAGGCCTAATATTCAGGATCTGCAAGGAACTCAAACACACCAAAAATTAAAAAAACAAACAGCCCCATTAAAAAGTGGGCAAAAGACATGAATAGACACTTCTCAAAAGAAGATACACGGGCGTCCAAGAGACATATGAAAAACTGCTCAGCCTCACTAATCATCAGAGATATGCAAATCAAAACCACATTGAGATACCTTCTACCCCAGTAAGAATGACCATCATTAATAAAACAAACAACAACAGATGCTGTCAAGGATGTGGAGAAAAAGGAACGCTTCTACACTGCTGGTGGAAATGCAAATAGTGCAATCTCTTTGGAAGACAGTGTGGTGATTTCTGAAAGAACTAGAAATTGACCTTCCATATCACCCAGCAATCCCCCTCCTGGGAATATACCCGGAGGAACTCTTCTTCAAAAAAGATACCTGCACGCACATGTTTGTGGCAGCTCTATTCACAATAGCAAAAACATGCAAACAACCATGCTGCCCATCGAAGCTGGACTTGATTTTTTAAATATGGAATTTAGAGTCTAACATACTTAGTGATTGATTATCACAGAAACAAAAAGCAGAGTACCATATGTTCTCACTCATAAAGAGACCTTGAGCAATTATCCTAATACTATAAGAAAGGGATTGACTGTAGTGGAAAACTGCCAGGGGAGGGGGTTGGGATTGGCAGTTGAGGGAAACTTGCCAGAGGAAGGAGGGGCACACCTCCTCAACAAGGGTACCTGCACAATGAACATTTGTATACCTAACCCTGAATTGTACCCCACATCTTTAAAATCAAAAAATTTTTAAAAACCTTGATGAATATAAATTCCACTTTATCAGCAATTTAAATAAAAACTTTATTAAAAAGTACTATTTATCTACCTAACTTGAATGCCGGTTAAATTTTATATTTGTTTTGCATTAGCATTCTTTTCTATATTCACCTATGATCTTGAACATATGATAGTGAAATTCAGGCTTCTATATAAAAATTGTTCATCTGTCAAATAGGATGGATATGACAAGTATGGCCAAGAGAATTAATATAACTAAATCCACCGATTTATTTACCTTTTTGAGCTATTTTGTTTTAATAAAATTAAGAAGCTCCCATCTTGGATGCATTAAAAAACAAATGTGGATTTAGTTTTGTGAATTAAGATTGATATGAACTCATACCAGAAAACTCAAGAAATAAAATGGAAAGCCCATCTTTGTGTCAATATTAACAGGCATCAGAAAGTACAATATGATCTCTACCACTGCAAACAGCTGTTTATATAGGAGTCTTTAGTTGTCTGAATTGCTGCGTTAAAAGTCACCAAAAATGTGATTATTCTGATAGGTAGACATAGCCCTCACAAGATGTCTATGCTCTAATCCCCACAAACTGTGGATATATTATGTTACATGGAAGGAAGAATTAAAGTTGCTAATTATTTTGTTTTCTAATCAGCTGACTGCAATATACAAAGAATATCCTGGACTACCTGGCTGAATTCAATGTAATCACAAGGGTCCTTAAAAGAAGCAGAAGAGTTAGTGTGATAGTGATGTGATCTGAGAAAGATTTCTAACTATTGCTTGCTTTGAAAATCAAGGAAGTGGCCACAAGCCAAGGAATGCAGGTAGACGCTAGAAGCTGGAGATAGCAAAAAAAGAAGAAAAAGAGCTGTTCCCTAGAGCCCTTAAAAGAAACACAGTTCACATGAAAAAGTGCTCAGCCTCACTCATCAACAGAGAGATGCAAATCAAACCACATTGAGATACCACCTAGCCCCAGTAAGAATGGCCATCATTAATAAAACAAACAACAACAGATGCTGGCGAGGATGCGGTAAAAAAAAGGAACACTTCTACACTGCTGGCGGGAATGCAAACTAGTGCAACCTCTTTGGAAGACAGTGTGGCGATTTCTGAAAGAATTAGAAATTGACTTTCCATATGACCCAGCAATCCTCCTACTGGGAATATACTCGGGAAACTCAAATCATTATACAAAGAAAGATAGGTGCACATGCATGTTTAGCACCATTCACAATAGCAAAATCATGGACCCAACCGTGTTGCCCAACAAAACTGGACTGGGTTAAAAAAAATGTTGTACACATACACAATGTAATATTATACAGCCATAAAGAAAGATAAACATATGGTCTTTGCAGCAACTTGGGTGGACTTAGAGTCTATATTACTGAGTGATCTATCACAGAAACAAAGAACGAAGTACCACATGTTCTCACTCTTATGCGGACTCTGAACAATTAGCATAATACTTTAAGAGATTGGCAGTAGCAGGATATTACCCAGCTGGGGATGATGCAGGGGACACCACATCAATGAGGGTACCTGATCTCAAACCAGGCAAAGTAGAGACCAAAGGGAGGCCCAAACTTTACCTCTATGATGACCACTTGTATACCTATCCTGAATTGTATTCCACTATTCTCAAATTAAAAAAGAAAAAAGATAAAAAAGCACAAGTTTTGCCAACAAGTTTTTTTTGCCCAGTGAGACCCATTTCACATTTCTGACCTTCAGAACTGTAAGGTAATAAATCTACGTTGTCTTAAGACTCTAAATTTGTGGAAATTTATCATAGCAGCAGTAAAAAATATGACTACAGCTATATTAATGGTTATGGAGAATACACTTTCTACCTAGCCAATAGAACACGTATTTTAAAAATTGAAATTAAAGGGCAATAAACTAAAAGTAGATATTAAAATAATTATAAGAAACCCCATGGCTTGATTCTATTAAAATGCATTTAAAAACTTGCAAAAAATGGATATGTTTTAATGAAAGTCTCCAAAAACTATCTCAGAAGGAATGGAAATTTAAAACAAGACCAAATTTCATAAAAGAAATGACAAAAATATAAGAAAATAACTACCCTAATAAAGAAGTATAGCCGGGCTCGGTGGCTCAGCCTGTAATCCCGCGCCTTGGGAGGCTGAGGTGAGTGGATTGCCTGAGCCCGCGGGTTCGAGACCCGCCTGGGCAGGCGAAACCTCAGCTCTACAATAAATCAAAAAAAACTAGCCGGGCGTGGTAGCGCGCGCCTGTAGTTCCGGCTACTCGGAAGGCTGAGGCGGAAGGATCCCCGGAGCCCAGCAGGTCGAGGCTGCGGTGGCCAGAAGCGGCCACTGCACTCCAGTCTGGGCGACGGAGTGAGACTCCAACTCAAAAAAAAAAAAAATTAACGTTAATATCACTCCAAAATGATTGAAAACAAAGAGTAATGAGAAGAGGGACACTTTCATAATAAAGTATAAGATGAACATATAGTAACTGAAATAATTTTATCCTGGAGGAAAAAAAAATCAATAAAACAGAATAGAGATCCCCCAAGCAGTCCAAAGTATAGGTAGAAATTTAGTTTATAATAAAGGAAGAACTTGAAATCAGTGGGGAAAAGTATTATTTAAAAGATGTTTGGTCCAATGGCTAGATATCCTGCAAAAATAAAACGTCAGAGTCACCTCACTCCTCATTTTAATAATATTAAAGGAAGATCAAAATTTAAACACACAAATGAAAATTTTTAAATGCCTACATAAAAACAAATTTATTTATTCGTACTTTGAAGAATATATCTTCTCTGCAAGCAGAACACAATATCGTATATAATAAGAAAAAATCCAATGAAATTATTTACATAAAAACTTAAACTTTTGTTTAATTTAGCACTAAACATGCTGTCCATGTGGTCAAAACACAAACTCCAAATTGGAGAAACACATTTGAAACATGCACAAAAGATAAGCCAATATTTTACTTTGATATAAATTGAACTCACACCAATAGAAACAAGATATAAATTGCTAATTAATAGATAAGAAAATAAAGTTGACTAATATAGAGTTGGAAAAACTTTATATCTTACATATCTAAGAAGCACAAATCAAACCAATAAAGGTTAATGTTTTCACTGAAGTTCTTTTTAAAAAATATTTAAAAATTGATAAGTAGCAATGATGGTAAAATAAAATTGGCTTGTTTGTTTGACACTTTTATCCACACAAAATATGCTGAGATAGATGTGTAGTAGTATTTGAGATTACATTATGTGCAATGGCAAAAGATGAAGACAAAATAATTTTTAGATATGTGATACACAATTGAAAAACATGTGTGTGAGTCTAGGAAAAGCATGATATGACAAGATTTAATTTTTTTCTAAACTGGATTTCAGATAGGTAGATGATTTCATCTATAAGTCATTAGTTCTTGAAACTTTATACATTATCTGTACAATACATGGCCCACTTTTATTTAGTTAGTTATAGGATTTGTTACTTTTATAACCACAAATAAGCACCCTTGAATACACCACCTAAAACAAAATGTATGACTTTGACAATGACTTACATGTAACCCGATAGTGCAACCCTAGTTTCCCAAAGAGTTGACTGACATCATAGATCCTGTTTTTACCATTCCTTTGACTTTTTAACTAGTTCTTTTCTAAAATTTTCACATGTAATATGTGTGTTAATGATTTTTCTAAAAATAGTATATGTAGTATATGTTAGTTTTAGGCTTTTCATCTTTCAGCAAAAGTATCATGCTGTAATATTTTTATTTTCTTGTCCTGTTAATAATTTTATTGTAATTAAATATTTTCCTAAAAATATTCCATGTGTATATGTTAGTTTTTATAAACCTTTATATATAGAAAATTATGCTGCAAGATATCTTTTAGGACTTGTGTTTTAAAAATGTCAGAGAGCTTAGGGCTAGCCATATTGTTACATGTCTAATTCATTAGTTTTGATGGTTGTGTAACATCCCATTGTGCAAATAGACATACACACACACACACACACACACACACACACACGCACACACACATATCGCCACATAGAACTTCTGTCAAGAGTTTTAACATTTGGATTTTTACATTTAAGTTCTTAAGACTTCCAAAGTTTTCTATATATTTTATATGGTAGAGATTCAACTTCATTTTATTCCATATGATTAATGTTTTTAATCCAGTTTCATTTACTGGATAGTCTCTCACTTCGTCACGGATCTGAAATGTCACATCTACGATATTTCTTTTTCTTTTTCTTTTTCTTTTTTTAACATCTCCCACTTTTTAAAATTTTAAAGATGTGGGGTACAATTCAGGGTTAGGTACATAAGTGGTCAATGTACAAGTGAATTTTGGGCCTCCCTTTGGGCCTCATCTCACATGGTTTGGAATAAGGTATCCTTATTAATGTTATGTGCCCTCTCTTCCCTGGCAGTGATCCGCTACTGCCAATCCCTTTCATGTAGCTTTCTAATAAACGTTCAGGGTCCACTTATGAGTGAAAACGTGGTACTCAGTTGTTTGCTGCTGTGATAGATCAGAGTATGATAGACTCTAAATCCATCCAAGTTGCTGAGAAGTCCACAATTTAGTCCTTCTTTATGACTGTGCAATATTCCATCATGTATATGTACCACATTTTTTTAAATCCAGCCCACTTTCAATGGACAGTACAGTTGGTTCCATGTTTTTGCTATTGTGAATAGTACTGCAAAAAACATGTCTGTGCAGATATCCTTTTTGAAGAATTGAGTTCCTCTGGGCATATTCCCAGGATAGGGATTGCTGGGTCATATGGAAGGTCAAGTTTTAGATCTTTCAGAAATTGCCACACTATTTTCCACAGAGGTTGTACTAGTTTACATTCCTACCAACAGTGTAGAAGTGTTCCCTTTTCTCTGCATCCTCACTAGCATCTGTTGTTTTTTGATTTATGGATGATGGCTATCCTGACTGGACTTAGGTAATATCTCAGTGTGGTTTTGATTTGCATTTCTTTGATAATTTGTGAGGTTGAGCATTTTTTCATGTATCTGTTGCCTCCTGGTATGTCTTCTTTTGAGAGGTGTCTATTCATATTTTTTGCCCACTTTTTAATAGGGCTCTTTGTTTTCCCTTTCAGCACGTTTGATTTCCTTATTCATCCTGGCTGTTAGGTCTTTGTCAGAAACACAGAAAATATTTTTTCACATTCTTTGGACTGTCTTCCCACTCTCTTTATTTTGTTTTGCAGAAGTTTTTCAGTTTGATGAGGTCCCATTTGTCAATCTTACCTCTTATGTTATGGACTATTGGGGTTTTGATCAGGAATTGTTTGCCTATTCCAATTTCTGTAAGGGTATCTCATGCGTTTTCTAAGATTCTTATAGTTTGAGGTTTTACATTTGGATCTTCATTTCATTTGGATGTATGGTGATAGGTGGGGGTCTAGTTTCATTCTTCTGTATGTGGTCAACCAGTTTTCCCAGCATCATTTACTGTATAGGTTCTCCTCTGCCCCGTGGTTGTTGGTGGAGGCTTTGCCGAAGATAAGTTGATTGAGAAATAATCAAAGCAGTCTGGTATTGATACAAGAACAGTTATATAGGGCCATGGAACAGAAAAGAGACTCTGGATACAATATTTCAAAGTTCCTTAGATGTGTGGGTCCATTGGTGGGTTCTTTATTGCATTAGTCCATTGGTTTACCCTGAACCAATGATACACTGATTCACTTTCATCGTGGTATCTGATAGCATTAGTTCCTACTCTTCTTCAGAAACAGTGTAGCTTGTTTTTGACCTTCTGCTCTTCCACATAGATTTTATTTTTTAAAAATTTTAACATTTATTGTATATATTTAAGGTATACAATATAAAGTTATGGGATACATATAGATTGCAAAATGCCTGCTGTAGTGAAGCAAATTACATATCTATTATCTCACATAATTACCCATTTTGTGTGTGTGTTGTGTGTGTGTGTGTGTGTGGTAAAAATACTAAAATCTGTTTATTTAGGAACAACTTTCTAATACAATAAAACTTTATTAACTATAGTCATCATTTTACACATTAGATCTATAGACTTCTTCATCCTCCTTATCTACTAATGTATCTTTTGAAGTAAATCTTCTTTCTTTTTCCTCCAACATCTAACCCAAGTAATCACTGTTTTATTCTCTATCTCTGCATATTTGACCTATTTTTTTTTTTTTATGAAGGCAGAATGGCAATGCATGGGGTTAAGGGAGGAGGTCGGAGAGGAGGAATATTGAACAGGTGCAGAGGCTCAGTTTGGGATTGACCTATTTTTTAACAATACTTCACATATAAGTGAGAAAATGCAATAGTTTGTGTGCATGTGTCTCTGACTTATTTCACTTAGCAAAATCCATTCAGATTTATCCATGTTGCAACAAATAGATGGATCTTCTTTATTAAGGCTAAATAATATTCATACATATGTATACTTATACATATCTATTAATGAGCACTTAGTTGATTTCATGTCTTGGCTATTATAAGTAATGCTGCAATTAACATGGTAGTGCAGATATTATTAAAGGTGGTAATTTTATTTTCTTTGAGCATATAGTCAGAAGAATTGCTGGTTCATATGACAGTTCTATTTTTAATTTTTTGAAGGATCTTCATACTGTTTTTTCATAATGGCTGTATTCCCTCTCCAATGCTTGCTATCTCTTGACTTTTTAGTAATAGCTGCCATTCTAGGCCTTATGAGGTGATTTCTTCTAGTGGTTTTGATTTGTGTTTCCCTGATGATTAGTGATATTGAGCACCTTTTTATATACTTGTTGGCCATTTTATGTATTCTTTTGGAAAATGTATGCTCAAGTCCTTTGCCAATTTTCAAAAATTTGGTTATTTATTTTTCTACTATTGAGTTGTATGAGTTATTTGTACATTTTGGATAGTAAGTCCTTATCTGGTTTGCAAATATTGCTTCCCAGTCTGTAGGTTGTCTTTTCATTTTGCTAGTTATTTCCTTTGCTAGGTAGAAGAAATGTATGATGAAGATTTACTTATTTATATTTGCTTTTGTAGCCTGAGCTTTTGGTATAATATCCAGAAAATTGTCATCTAGGACAATGTCAAAGTTTTTCCACGATGTTTTCTTCTGGGAGTCTTACTAGTGAAGGTCTTATGTTTAGGTCTTTGAGTCATTGAGTAGATCTCCGTGTATGTTGTAATGTAAAAGTTCAATATTTATATCATGTTCTTGTCAGCAAACTCTTTATTGATTGGAAATGTATTGCCCCTATAGATAGACCCAGTCTAGTGAGAATTCACATCTTCGCATTTTCAGTGTTCCATGCATGATCAAGATGGCTCTTTGTTTAAGATTTCCTGTGTTTAAAGTTTTTAAAAATAATTTCCCTATAGATTTTTTACATTTCTTTTGCTATATTTATTTCTAAGAGTATTTTATACTCTCTGATATTGTTATAACTGTAACCTTCTCTTTAACTGTTTTTTTTTAAGTACTTAGTTGCTGGTATAGAGAAATTCAACTGATTTTTATGTTTAATTTTATATCTAATCCTCTTGGAGAAAATATCTTTGTAATTTCTATTAATTTGTTTGCAGGATCTTTTGTATCATCACAAAAACAAGCATATCATCTGTAAATAATACAGTTCCCCTTCGATATATTCAGGGAATTGATTTCAGGGCTGTTGTGTATATCAAAATTCATACATATTCAAGGCTCGTAGTTGGCCATGGGGACTAAGGTATGCAAAAGGTAGACCCTTGTATACCTGGGTTCTGCAACATCAAGGCAAATATATTCAATTGGCGTTTGGTTAAAAAAAATTCTGCATATAAGTGAACCTGAGTAGTTCAAGCCTGTATTGTTCAAGGACCAACTGTAGTTTAATTTCCTTCATCTCATTCCTTATTCTTCCAATTCCTTTTTCTTGTCTCATTACCCTGGAATTGTCATTAGAAGTTGTGAGGGAGGCATATTGTCTCATTCTTCATTTTAAAGGATGTGTTTTCTCATATTTCCCCTTAGGGTGACATTTTCTCCTATTTCTTGTCAATTGTATTTATTAAGCTAGGAAAGTTCTCTTCTATTTCTAATTTGCTAAAAGTTTCATGCTGAATGGATATTTAATTTTATCAGATGCCTTTTCTATCTAATGAGATGATTACTTGATTTTCTCTTTTAATTTGTTAATGTGATGAACATCATTTATGGATTTTCTGATGGAAACTATTCTTGTGTACCTGAAATAAGCCCACATGTTCACAGCATGTTATCTTTTTCATACATATTTGCATTCAACTTGCAATTTTGCTTAAGTTTTTGGTACCTATGTATTATTAAGTAAATATGCCTGAGCTTTTCTCTTTTTATCATCTATTTTTTTGTTTGTTTTGTGATGAGAACTGTAATCACTTCCTCGGATGAGTTGGGAAATGTTCCTTTACTGTCTATTATGGAAATATGAAGAAAAACAGATATTGATACATTCATTTTTTTATTTCTGAAGTTTCACAGCAAATCTATTATAGAAGTTACCTTGGGGAAGAAGGAAAAAGATTTAGGGAACAGGAAATGATGACAAGGGAGAGGGAGACCTCTATTTTCATTATAGTCTCCTCAGGCAGTTTGTTTTATTCATCATGTTCATATAGTACATTATTTCTTATGTTACAAATGTTGATGAATGAAGTCTTCTATTCAACACAAATATAAAGTAAACTCTTCCTTTTGCTCCTTTTAAAACAATATTAGGGCAACCCCTTTGGGTGCCCTCCCACTGCAGGAGTTTTTCTGTTCTCTAAATAAATCCTGCTTTCTAAAACAAACAAACAAACAAACAAACAAATTAGATGTAGCCCTCAAGATACACAAATAGCGCTCAATTGAAACCCCTAGTGAAGACCTGAAGTTCGGATTTTTACTATATCATTCCTGCATTCATCCTTCTAGTGGGATGTTTGATGTTTTGCCACCTGGACATTCACCATTCTAAGAACTAACCCTAGCTTTCTTTTTCTTTCTTTCTTTCTTTCTTTCTTTTTTTTTTTTTTAACAAAGTTTATTAGCAAAGAAAAGAGAAGAAGGAAAAAGGAAGATTCATAACAGAAAGACCTGCTATGGGCAGGTTTTTCAAAGAAGACAAACTGCCAACCCTAGTTTTCATTGAGAGGAATCCACACTCCTGCACTCTCAGTGCTCATGGCCAGGTGAGACCCTCTCTAGCTTTAAGAATAGTTCACATTGCCCAGTCCTAGTCCAAGGGTAGCACACTTTCGGTATACTTAGACAACTAGGAGATGTGCAGAAAGTAAAAGCTGTGGCTCTGGTGACATCACCAGTCTCTGGATCAAACTATGGGTGAAACTCCAGACACACCTGTTAACTATTCCATTACCTGAACAAGCAAGTCTGTCTTCTGTGCAAGTCAGTGTGAATTGGCTCTTATTTTACTTCCTATACAAAGTTTTTAACTAGCAGTGAAGAAATCTACCAAGGAATTTCCATCTCTGGAAGAAAGAAAGGTGCAAGCAAAAGCAGTGGCTACACTCTCAGTAAAAAGACATGTTTAAGACAAATTAATAGTCTGTATTTCAAAAAAGTTTGCCTTTTCAAATTGGTTGAATTACTTTAATAAGCAAAACTAGACTGAAACTGCCTAGACAATGGTCTTTTAAACAGAGGTAGTAAAGCTAGGCAGAAAGTTCAGAAGCCCTGCTGCAATCTTGACACCTCGATTGGTGACATTGGGAATTATCATAGTGTTTTTGGAATTCTGTTGAATGTTTCCTAGGAAAGATTTTTTGCAAGAGTTGCATGAGATAAAAAGTGTTTGACATAGAGTAGGTGTTCAGTAAGTCATAGCTCATTGTGACATTAGACTTGTTAAGATAAATATTGTGTGTTTTACCTAAAACACTACTACTAATAATAATAACAATAATGATACTATTAATGTGAACTGAAATGGCTCAAGGTTTTACTTGGTGAAATATCTTGGTATAAGTCAGACGTGAATTTTTTTTGCTTAATATTTTTGTTTTATTTTAAATAATTGAAGAGAAATCCCTAAATTGTGTCCCATGTACACTCACTAGTCCTGAGGCTTCTGACTGTACCCTCCTACTAATACTGCTGTGACCCAGGCTTTCAGTCTGAATCCATTCATTCTGGTTTCTGTTTGTGCAAGCTGCAAGATGACACTGAGGTGCCCTCGGGGCCTTCTCAGAGGTGGTGCTGGTGACTGGGTTGTTACTTCCTCTGGGCCAATAGTGTTCCCATGGCTCACACTATTCATCAACTGGACCCTGTTGCTGTTGGGGAAGTGGCCATCATTGCCCTTGCCCCTTCTTGTAACTGTTTCCAGCTGGTCTGCCTTAGTTCCACAACCAGATGCTCTGGTCTGTTTCTTCTTTCCAGCCCCATCCTGATTAAGCTTACTCCATAGGCTTGGATGAAACTTACAGTGCCGTTTTCTCTACACCACTCCTCCAGCTTTCAACTCATGAAATGCCAATATGTAATTTTAACAAAAGGCTTACCTCAGTCTCAGTCACTAAAAGAGCTCTAAGAAATATTTCTCTATTTGTGCATTTCCATTATGTATTACAGCTTTCTCCTCTAATATAGTATGTGGCTATAAAGCAGTGGGTATAAATGTGGTCCAATTTATTTTTCATGCGATAAATATGAATTTAATGTTGTATTATAAATTGCTGCTAGTGTAGAAATTTACTTTCTATAATAGCGCACTTTATTATTTTTGAAGTTGCCAAGGTGATCTTTTTTATTTTATATAGTTGATAACTTTATTTTGCAATTGACAGAAATAATTTCAAACTAGGATATGCCATCTCCAAAAAGCAAATAAATAGTATTTTCATGTGAGTAAGGAGAAAGAATCGGCCTCAAATAACAGTGGAATAATATAAAGGTTCATGTTTCAATTTTATGGTCTTTGTGTCTATGACACAACATTTGACTTGTAACCTTCCTTTTACACTTGCCATCTGCATGCTGCCATGATACAGAAACTGTGAGATGAGTCCAGGTTCTTTGCATCCATAATATTCAGTAAGAACTCAACGTCTAAATAGAATGAGCCTGGTCTGGAGCAGTGGACTAGAAGTCATATAATTTCTATCTCCCAGTCACCACTCATTTGTTATGTCCTTGAGCAAAATCATTTAACCTTTCTATGCCTCGGACTCTTAAATGAAATAGGATAATACCAAACTCCCATCACAGGTATTTGCAGGAAAAAATGAAAATTAAAACGGTATGGAATTTTACATAAAAGAGCTTTAGAAAAAAATAATAATTTCTAAGCAGTCATTTGCAAACAAGCCAAATCTATGTCTACCATAACCTTTATATGTGCAGAATCCTTATTAACCTCAAGGGATGGAGACAGACACATAACTCTAGCTAGGAGCCCAGACTAATATAACAATAACATCTATCAAACACTTACTATGTGTCAGGCTCTTCTCTAAAAGCTTTACATATATTACCTCTATTAATCCTCACACTAACTATATGAGTCAGGCACTCTTGTTAGCCCGTTTAGCAGCTGGGGAAAAGTAGGCACCAGGAGGCTGAATAGATCATCCTACGGTATACAAAGTCATGTCTACCTCTACTGCTTTCATCCCAAATTTGGATGTTTAGCCAACCCCTCCCTGGGAGACACAACCATCCCATTCTTCTGTGATGCCTCTCAGGATCAGAAAAGGCCTGTGCTTACCTAAGCCAATATCTGGATGGGTTATCTTTGCTTGGATAATAATTTAATAATTTCAAACTAGATATGCCATCTCCAAAAAGCAAATAAATAGTATTTTCATGTGAGAAGGAGAAAGAATCGGCCTCAAATAACAGAGCTGTTCTGGAAAAATTCATCCTAATAGAAGAGATGAAAAAGAAGCACATATATGGATCAAAACTGCTAATGTTGGGAGAGATCAATGATTTTTTTTTTTAAACAGTCCAATGCCAGTAATTTGGAATGTTCTCTGCATAGGCCAGCCATCCAACTGATGAATAATTATTAAGTATCTATGTTTCGTGTCTTCTTGTTAACACTTTTGATTCATCAGTGACCAAGAAAGACAAAGTACCTGTCTTCAGAACAATTCCTTCTTAATAGGGAGAGAATGGGAGGGTGTGTGAAGAGAGAATACACAAGTAATAAACAAGCAATCAAGAACTAGCATCATTTCAGATACTAAAAATTGTTATAATAAAGTCAGACGCCGGTCTCGGTGGCTCAGCCTGTAATCCCTCGCCTGGGGAGGCTGAGGTGAGCGGATTGCCTGAGCCCGCGGGTTCGAGCCCCGCCTGGGCAGGCGAAACCTCATCTCTACAATAAATCAAAAAAATTAGCCGGGCGTGGTAGCGCGCGCCTGTAATTCCGGCTTCTCGGAAGGCTGAGGCGGAAGGATCGCCGGAGCCCAGCGGGTCGAGGCTGCGGTGGCCGAGTGATACTCCAACTCAAAAAACCAACCAACCAACAAACAAAATATTAGTTTACAACTGGCACCACTACTAATTTTTGTAACAGTTCAAGAATATCTTCTATCTTTTTGAGACAAAATCACTTGGTAGCATACAGTCAAAATAAATCCACCAGATTTTTCAAACTGCCTTCGTAGGAGACAAGCCTTCCCTGGACATCGTAGAGAGAATGTCCTCTATACGCACCCCAAAGGTGCTCTCTTATCTTTGGGAAGAAAACCGATTCTAAAAAGTTACCCAAAAATGGATCACAGCAAAATAACCTGGGCATTTATCTAGCCTGTGAGTCTGGCACGCTTGATGACCACACCCCTTTAGCAAAGATTTGCCTTTAATTGTCACTCATTGTCTAGCCAGTATCTTAATGATTCCTGTTGTTTCTGGAAACTTCAGCTCTCAAGATATTAGATCCAAAGTGTTGTGCTAAGTCACAATCGGAAAGGAGCAGTTCCCCATGACCGCCATATTCCATCCCTTCCCACGGTCCCCTCTCCATGACCACGGCTCTTTCCCTGGTACAGACAGTCTTATATAAAGTGTTATGTGAACTGAACTCTGGGACAAGACATCTACATCGACGTGGTTCCAATCACACTGTTGCCGCCTCTCCCATCTAGAATACCTGGGGCAGCTTCCATTTCAGGTTGATATCAACCAAGAGAGATTTGGACACACATCTTTCTCCTCACCTTTGAGAATTATAAGAGGATGGCGGGGGGCGAGGGGATATTATTTTAAATCCTATCTAAAGGAAAAATGTGATCAAGCTGATTCCCAGGCTCAGGCAACAGTTTGGTTTCTTCTTTAGGGGGTGGCTACTGCCAGTGTCTCTAGGTTTCCTGGGTCAAAGAAACAGAATTTAGAACTTGTACGAGTTGACTAAGACAAATGCTACAACTTTGATCACCTAAGTATGAATAAATCAGAAATTCATGGTTTAAATTCCCTTTGAAATATACACACACTTAGAGGTTAAGGAGAGAAGGTATTTGGCAGAGTACATCTGAGAAGTTGCCAGCCATATAATGCTTGAAAAATAGCCAGATACAGTTTGCCAAACCTGAAAGTGGCCAGGTTTGCTCATCTCCACATTAAAGAAACATTAAGGTCTTTATCCATCGACCTGAATCAACGAAAGAAAAGGGAATTTTAGAGTTGCAACTAATGATTCTTTTTAAAAAAATCACCTTCCACTGCCTAATTATTGCTGAGATCTCAGTGTGTGATATTGCATACCTAATGTATGATACTCAATAATGCACCAGTGTGGAGTTTGCAAGTACATAAAGGATGTTATAAAGAGGGCAGGGACCAATTTGCCTCATTAGATCAAGCAAATATAAGAACAAGTAATGACTTTGGATCACAGTAGGTAAAATGTAGATGAAATGTTAGAATAGATGGCATTATATATAACAAGCAAGGCTACAGCTGTATCTGAACAGAAAATGGCATTCCAAAGCATCTAAGATAGAAAGTGTGATATAGACACAGTCTTGAAGTTCTCAGAAGAAAAGAGGTATTCAAATGATGATTTATGCATTTATTTACTGTTACTATTAATGTTTTAGCCACTATTTATTTGTTTCCTAGTATGAGATTAAAACTAGTCTAGGTTCTATGCTAAGCCCTTTTCATTTGCTATTTATAAAATTTCTCCCAACCCTTCAAGCCTAAGTTTTCAGTTTGTGTAATGACATCTATAAAGTTCCTGACCAGAATCTATAAGACATTTTGTGTCCATCTGAATCTTAGGCCCCTATACAAAGGTATTTGTCAATAGCTGGAATGCCTGATACTTAGAAGTCCTTGAAGATTTCCAGCCATTCAAACACAGTGTCTTATTCAATCTGACTCAAAATGAGTATAGGAAAAATATCACAGAACCCTGTAGTAATGATGGGGGATGGGTGGCCCCATCTGTGTTCAAATTTGTTAAGAAGATGTAAATAGTATTCTTTCAGATAATGGACCAAGTGGGGTTCTTGGATATACCCAGCTGGCTAATTCTACACTTATGATATGCAAGATGATATTTATCAAGAGTTTTTTTGTATACCAGACACTGTTCTAATACTTTTTATACATGGTAACTCATTTATTCTTTACTACAACCTTAAGGTATAGGTTTTAGTCAAGAGTGTCTAATACTTTGAAATAATATTAGAGTTGGCTAACTTCTGTAAAAATTATACCCCAAATCTTAGTGCCTTCACACAATAAAATATTTATTTCTTGCTAACATCATGGTACATTTGATGACTGAAAAACAAATTTTCACACCATGCTTCTGGGAGGCAGCAGCAGCTTCAGGGGCCTTAGAATCCTTTCCTGGGTCTTCTGAAACTGTCCAGCAGACAATGAGAGGAGAGAAAGATCATGGGGGATTCTTCGGGGATGTTCTAGGAGTCAACCTGGTGGTGACATAACCACTGCTGCCCACATTCCAACAAGCAGAGCTAGTCACATGACCCCACATAGATGCCCAGAGAGAATGGAAAATGTGGTTTTCCTTTGCTCTCAAGAATGAGCAAAGATGATAGGCACATGGCAGTGTTTCTGCCACGGGTAGGGACTATTATTTTTCATGCTTTATAGCTGAGGAAGCTAAGGGGTCACTACTCAAGGTTACAAAGTTCGATCCCCAATATCACACAATCGAAAAGTAGATCAGGTATTCAAACACAAGCAGTTCTATCCCTCAGCCCAAATTTGTGACCTTGACTCTCTGCCATCTCTCAATTATAATTCAGGGTCGGAAACATTATTCTCAAGTTATCACTAATGGGTTTAATGATTTTACCCCTTATCTAGCCCATGCCTATCATTTTTATATTTTTTTATGATTGGATAAGTGTACCACTTATAAAGTCTTTATCACAGCCTATGAAAGCCAATTATTCAAACAAACAAGATTATGAATTCTACAGGAATATTGTGCATAGCCTTCTATCTCATCTCTTTTATTCTATCTCGATCCCAGATCCACCTTCCTACTTATTAACCACCACTTTCACCCCCCAAAAATAGAAAAGAAGAAGAAAAGAAAAAACCTGACAAAGCTTTCACAGTGTTTGGGAAGGTCAGATGGAGTTTAGTGAGTTAATGGCTGCCTGCACCTGGAATTTACCAGTCATTTGGCTCTTCTCCTATAATGGATGCTGAGAATATCAAACCATGAGCTATGACTGAGTCTATCCCAGTCTTCAACCTTGTGCTTAAAAGCAGGATGCTTCTCTATGCCAAGTTTCGTGGTGTCAAGTTCTTCTTACCTTCTGGAACATGCTGGCATTTGAGGGTGTCTAATTTCTACTTTCTCACTGAGCATCCAGGGGGATCGATTGGAAAAAGAACTAGGTGAGAACGGGCAAGTCTCAGCGTCTCTGGTCCTTGGTCTCTGTGAAATGAGAGACAGAAACTAAAAGAACTTTAAGGTTCTCCTTCCATCTGTAATTCTGTAACTCAGGTCCCAGGACCATGAAACATGGATTTTACTTTGAAAAGAAATTTACCAGGTTATAACTTAAAAAAAAAAAAAGCAGGATGCTCCAATGCTTTCCTTTACCCACCACTGCTGTGTCTCATGTGTCCAGAGACATTTGAAACCACATCACTGAGGCTCCCTGTATTGCCTTTCCCTGAAATCTTACAGACAACCTCAGACTGGCCTGGCCAAACCTTTGGAAAGCTTCAGAATCCTGGCTGTCAGATGTGCACATGTCAACACACCTGTCCTGGCAGGAAACCAACTTTCTTTTCAATTTCTTCCTCCCTTGGGAAATGTGCCTGTGTCTGGCATCTGTCCCCACCGATCCTGCATCATACACTGAGACAAAGAAGTCATTTCATCTCTCTAGCCATCTCTCCCACTTTTTTGAAAATTCACTTGAGTTCTCTCTCAACAGGCATGTTGAACTCCTACGTCGTCCTTCTTTTTGTGTATTTAAAACTATTCTTGTTTTCTTCTATAATATTCTCGCTCCATTTTCTTTTATACTTCCCCTACCTTGTTTTCATTTGGAGTCTTAATTCCATCTCTTCTTACTACCTTTGATTATATAAAAGTGTGCCTCTTAAGTGATCGAAGGTGTTTTCATTTGCATTGACTACTAATCTTAATTGTTTTCATTGCTATTCTGGAATCTTTTGCCATTTCTCTTCAGACAAGTTTGACTATTTGCTTTTTTTTTTTCTTAGTGTGTGCTAAGGTATAGAGCACATGAGTGGGGAAACACGACAATATTAAAATATGGGCTTACCCCATTGTTCTGTATTTGAGAAAATACTGCCTCCTGGATTTTTAATAGAATGTTGGACTTCCACTTTTTCCCAAAGTCCTGCCACCTCTCTTGTTTCAAACATGATTTATTTGGAGTGTGAAAATAAATGGGTTTCGGGGATGTTGCCTCACCAGAGTGTAGGCAGGTCAGATGGATTTTCTTCTTCCTACAGAATCATCCTGTGATCTTGAAAAAGTGAAGCTGCAGGAAAAAAGGTATATTTAAGGAAAGATATTATGGAACCGGAAACTTAGAGAATTTAACTTTACTTCTGTGACTCAGATGCCTCCCGTTTAAGCAAGTCATCTGAACATTGTGTACTTTGGTCTTCCTTCTTCATAAAAAGGAAACCAATAAAAATATAGCACCCCAAATATAGACCCCAACAAACTTCCAGTAAATAGCTCATTAAAATTCTCTTCAAAGTGGTAAAGGTGAAAAATTAATGAACTATCCCAGAGGGTCTGTTTCCTGGAAATTGGCATTTTATCAGCATCCCATGCCTCTTCCATCTCCTCCTGCCAACTTTCAGCCAGTTCTTTTTGTGGAATATTCTTCTAGTGAGCAATTATTGGATTTGCCTGATATGTTCTAAGGAGCAAAGAAATTTTAGAGAAAAACACAGGAAAAGCAGGGAACAATAAGATTGTTGGAGCATATTCAGATACAAAGATGTCCTTGTCCCCGCCCCTGTCTTTTCCACAACACTGTCACACGTCAGTAAAATTGCAAGTTGTCTTGACTCTTGCAAGGTGCAGTTGAACTTGTGGGCTCAAATCCTGGCTCCACTCCTGAATAGTGGTGTGATTTTTCCAGCAAGATCTATAACCTCTCTAAGCTTTAGTGTCCTTATAAGTGAAAACCTCCTCAGGGACTATGAAGTTTAAATGAGAAAAAGCATGAGAGGCACTTAACATAGTGACTGGCATACAGTTAACACAGCATAAGCTCATGGAGAATATTTTAAAAGCATGAAATTGCTCTCCGTTATTCCTCCATTCAAATATTATTCTGTGGTAAGTCCTGTTTACCTGGATTCACTTGGCCTTTACAGTTGATTGCCACAGAGAAAGAGATGGTGGGAACACACTAAAACTTGGAGGTTATTACTTAGCTCTAAGTCAAAACGCTGACATTTCCAGTCTACCGTGTGATAATAACCTTGAAACCCAAGTTGTTTTTTATTTTATTTTTATTTTGAAGGTGTGGGGTACAATTCAGGGTGAGGTATACAAATGTTCATTATGCATGTACCCTTGTTGATGAGGCGTGCCCCCGCAAAAACAGATTCCCACTACTGCCAATCCCGCCCCTGCCCTCCCCTGACAGTTTCTCACTAGTACAATAATTGTTCAAGGTCTGCTTATAAATGATACTCAGTTCTTTGTTTCTGTGATAGGTCACTCAGTATTATAGATTCTAAGTCCATCCAGCTCATAATTTTATCCTTCTTTATGGCCGCATAATATTCCATCATGTATATGTACCACATTTTAAAAAATCCAGTCCTCTTTCAATGGGCAGCACGGTTGGTTCCATGTTTTTGCTATTGTGAACAATGATGCAATAAACAAATGTGTGCAGGTATCTTTTTCATAGAGTGATTTGGGTTCCTCCGGGTATATTCCCAATAGGGGGATTGCAGGTAATATGGAAGGTTGATTTCTTAGTTCTTTTAGGAATTGCCAAACTGTTTTCCACAGAGGTTGTATTAGTTTACACTCCCACCTGTAGTGCAGAAGGGCTCCCTTTTCACAGCATTCTCTCCAGCGTCTGTTGTTTTTTAAGTTATTGCTGATGGCCATCCTGACTAGAGTTAGGTGGTATCTCGGTGTGGTTTTAATTTGTATTTCTTTGATGACTAGTGAGGCTGAGCATTTTTGCATGTATCTGTTGGCTGCTCATATGTCTTCTTTTAGAAGTGTCTATTCATATCTTTGGCCCACTTTGTAATGGGGCTGTTTGTTTTTTTCTTTTTGGCACATTTGAGTTCCTTGTAGACCCTAGATGAAACCCAAGATTTTGAACAAGAATCTTCTACATTGTAAAGCTTCCTTTTACTTTTTAAGAGTTAAGTCTGATATGCCACATTAACAGAATGAAGAATTAAAATCACGTGATCATCTCAATAGATGCAAAAATTAAAATAAAACATTTGACAAATGTCAACACCCTTTCATGATAAAAAAACACTCAATAACCTGGGTGTAGAAGGAATGTACCTCAATGTAATAAAGGCCACATATCACAAGTCCACAGCTGAAACCATACTCGGTGATAAAAAACTGAAAGCTTTTCCTTTAATCTCAGGAACAAGGTAAGGATTTCTAATCTTTCCACTTCTAGTCAACAGAGTCCTGGACATCCTAGCCAGAAAAATTAGGTAAGAAAAACAAACAAAGAAATCTAAATTGAAAAGGAAGAAGTAAAATCTTCTCTGTTTACAGATGACATGATCTTCTATGCAGAAAACCCTAATGACTCCCCAAAAACTTTTAGAACCAATAAATGAATTCAGAAAAGTTGTAGGATGCAAAAACAACATACAAAAATCAGTTATGTTTTTATATACTAACAATGAACTATTCAAAAAAGAAATTAAGAAGACAATACCATTTACAATAGCATAAAAAATAAAATCCTTTGGAATAAATTTAACCAAGGAAGTGAAAGACTTATACACTGAAAACTATAGAACATTGATGAAAAAAATTAAAGAAGACACAAGAGAAAAGACATCCTGTGTTCATGGATTAGTAGAGTTAATATTGTTTTTTTTTTTTTTTTTTTTTTTTTTTATGGGAAGAGGGTGGTTTGGGGAAAGAGTTTTTGCCTGGGTTTAGATATCGGTGGGCGCCGGAGCATTAAAAAGGGGGGG
>CAUYQG010184419.1:0-16671 GCA_963574415.1 Tarsius wallacei
TCATATGCTGCAGTGCTCTCTCCCTAATGTGACTATATATTTGGAGATAGAGCCTTTACAGAGGTCATTAAGGTCAAATGAGGCCATAAGGGTGGTGCAGTAACCCGATAGGGCTGGTGACCTTATAAGAAGAGGAAGAGACTCCAGAACCTGCTCTCTCCCCAGCACACAGAGGCAAGACCATGGAGGACACAGTGAGACCGTGGCCGTCTACAAGCCAGGAAGAGAGGCCTCACCAGAAACCAACCCTGGCACCTTGATCTGGGACTTCCAGCCTTCGGAACTATGAGAAATGTGTCTTGTTGTTGAAGACACCAGTCTGTGGTATTTTATTACGGCAACCCTAGGAGACTAGTACCATTATGAAACTTCATAATTTAAATACCTACTAAGAGATAAATTGGCGGTGCTGATAAACAGCCACTGATGTAATCCTTGAACATCACTTACCGACAGCGTGAAAGTCTAGTATCTGCCATGGCAGGTCACAGAGGGGGAGTTGTATATACCATTGGGACTGCTGTCCACTTGATTCACTCTGTGATAATTTTTTTTTTCTTTTCTTTTCTTTTTTTTTGAGTCAGTGTCTTACTCTGTTGCCCAGACTGAAGTTGCAGTGGCACGATCTTGGTTCACCGCAGCCTCCAACTCCTGAACTCAAGTGATTCACTTTCATCAGCTTCCAAAGTAGCTGGGACTACAGGTGTGCACCACCGCTCCTGGCTAATTAAAAAAAAATTTTTTTTTGGTAGAGATGGAGTCTCACTATGTTACTCTGTGATCATTCCTAGCCTCGAGTGATCCTCCTGCCTCTGCCTCCCAACGTGCTGGAATTGCAGGCGTAAGCCACCACACCTGGCTGATAACTTTTGTTTCTACAGAATTTATTGAGGCCCTAGGCTGAATACTAGATATGCAGGAATTAGTTATTGTATTTGAGGAGCTCTTACTCTTACTTCTTTCTGCTTTCGGGCCCATCACAGAAGGTTCTGTAAGCAGGAAAACCCCACTGAGTCACTGACAAGATTCTGGACTACTGTGACCCTCTTGGCAGCTGTAGCCTTCAATTCCCTCAAGAGGTGGGGAATGCTTCTTGGAGTCCTGCTTGTCTCATTGCCTGGGATGTCTAAGCCCCCCCTCGGATTTCTATGGACTTCCTGAGTGCTTCTCCTGCTGAGTCTCTGTCCTGCACGGGTTGGATTTGTGTGCCAGAGCTGCCTTTCAACAAGCATTTGTGAATTTCAGTATCCCAACTGAAGATTCCAAATTTCTGGGAAGAAGATTTGAGGATCATGGACTGTGAGGTCCAGCCTTTGAATTTTTTTCTCCCACTCCTGTATCTTCTCTCCTCCCTACCTTCCTTCCAGATTTTCCCAGGAACTCTCTTCCCTCCAGTTCATGATAGAATTCAGCCGGTTCCAAGGCCCAAGCTCATAGAAACCCAAATTAGTAAGAGGCATGCAGAAAAGTCTTCCATTTTAAGGCAGTTCTGCTTAAAAATCTATTGTGAATATATATGATTACATATAACATGCATGACATATGTACAATGAGGTATACATTATATGTATGATATGACATTCACGATATAATTAATATATAAGTAATAAATATGTCCTCTTGTTTCTTCTTACCGCACTAGGAATAATGAAGGCAAGTTAGAGATCAAATGAGTTGCTGAGTTTAAAGGCAGAACCGCGGAGTCTGGGTCTCCTCAAATTCATTCATTGACTTGTGAAAAGCTGTCTGGAATTTACTGCTGAATTAATTTCTCAGGCGGGGAGTATTCAGAAAATGGAAGTAGGGATTATCTAAAATCATCTAACTTTAAAAAAAATCAGGGCAAAATGATTGCTTTTGGAAACTTCCCAAGGCTTTCCCAGGATCATCATTAAAAAGCAAACTCAGAGAGAGACAGAGACAGAGAGGCAGAGAGAGAGGGAGGCAGAGAGAGAGAGAGAGAGAGATCCAAAATCTTTTTTTAGCCTGCACTGAATTTCCCAGTTCCTCTCTGGGAAGATAAAGCCAGATTCGGTTGTGTGTATTTCGACTCCCAACGAACTGCCTAGAAAACGTAAAGACGGATGCAGAGAATCGTGCAAATTAGGAGCACCGCTTTCAGGGATGCCCGCGTCGGGAACCCCGCCCTGCGCCTGGCGAGCTCCGGGCCGGCCCGCGGCCGGGCGCCAGGGGAGCGTCGGGCCGCCGCCCCCCGGGGCAGCACTGGGTCGCGGCGCCCCGATCCCCGCCCCGGCCCGCGCGGGGCCGGCCGACTCCCCGCCCTCCCCGCCCGCGCCGCAGGGGGCAGGGCGGGGGGCGGCGCCCGGCCCGCCGCCCGGGACCCTTTTAAAGCGTGGCGCGCGGGGCCGGCCCGCTGAGCCCGGCGGCGGAGACGGCGGCGCGCGCGGCCCCGGGAGGCGCGCGAGCAGCCCCGCGCCCAGGCGGCCCTTCCCGGGCCGGCGCCGGGCCCCGCGCCCCCGCGCCCCCGCGCCCCCGCGCGCGCCCCGCCATGCGCCCCGGCTAGCCCGCGCCCCGCCGGCATGCTGCGCGCCCTGCTGCTCGCCGCGCTGCTCGTGGCGCGGCCCCCGGCGCCCGCCCGCGCCTGCCAGCTGCCCTCGGAGTGGCGACCCCTGAGCGAGGGCTGCCGCGCCGAGCTGGCCGAGACCATCGTGTACGCCAGGGTGCTGGCGCTGCACCCCGAGGCGCCCGGCCTCTACAACCACCTGCCGTGGCAGGACCACGCCGGCCAGGGGGGCCTCTTCTACTCGGCCGAGGTCGAGATGCTGTGCGACCAGGCGTGGGGCAGCATGCTGGAGGTGCCCGCCGGCTCCAGGCTCAACCTCACCGGCCTGGGCTACTTCTCGTGCCACTCCCACACCGTGGTGCAGGATTACTCCTATTTCTTCTTTCTCAGGTGAGCCCGGCGTCGCCGCCGTCACCTCCTCCGCCGCCTCCTCCGCGCCGCCCGCGAGGTCGCCACCCCCCGAGCCGGGCGGAGGACTCCAGGGCACCCTGTGCGTGCCCCGTGACCATGCCCCTTGGCCTGCTCGCCTTCCCCCCTGGCTCTCTCCTGCTCCATCCGACGTCGGCAAGCCCCCTCCCCGCCCCCCCCCCCCCCGAGGCTGTTTAAAAAACAGGGATGCTTTCTGTGCACGGAAGAGCGTTGCAGGCAAAAGCTCAGAGCGAGTCCCAACAATCCGTTTGACTCATCTTTTTAAAAAATTGGCTTCGGTGGGAGCAGACTGGGACAGCGAGAAAAACTTTGAAATCAGACCGTCCTAGGCATTCTGCCCCTCGCTCACCTCTGGCTCTGCCCCTCCCTAGCCCTGATTTTTGAGCTAGTTCCTTCTCACCTTTTCAAGAACCTTCATCCCCTCACCTGCATAAAGTAGGAAGCAGGGTCTGAAACACAGGAGCTCATGCCAGGTACCTGGTGTGGGGTAGAGGCTGGGTAAGCGGGCTCTCCTCCCACCCACCTAAGTGCCGAGATGCGAGTGGTGTGGAATGCCCCGGTGCTGTTTTGTTTCATTGTCTCCTATGGGCTGCCAGGCTATTCGAACTAGCAGAGGTTTATCAGGGTCTGCCCGGGTAAGACCCCAGGATCACAATGCTTTGGAGAGTGTAGAGGAGAATCAGGCGGGCAGTCCCCTCTGATTCTAGATAACTGGACTAAAATTCTGTGAGACTTGTCCTGTGGTCAAGATGGAATGCATCTGCATAAGAATTCAGTCCATTCTTGTTGAGTACTGAAATCTGAAATTTTTAATCAAATTAGAAGAATGGCACAGAACAGCTGAGAGAAACATCAAAGTGGACTCCAACCTGTCTATCAAGATAGTGAGTTCATCTAAAGTTGCTGTGATCAGTAATAGTTCAGGTTTCCTGGTCAGTGAAGTAGCACTGAGGATAGATATTTGGAGTGACTCTGACCTGTGTCTGCTGATTCAATTTTGGCTCACATCACTTCAAGAAAGAAAACAGTAAGTTCCACAAAGGGACATTCGTAAGCTCATGGCAACACATGTTTTCCATATTGAAGCCAGAATAACTAAGTTTAGAATACGTGTTCCGCATTGTGTTGGCTTGAGTGGTTTAGCTAGATGAAGTTGATTTTTTTTCTTTTTAGATTCTCCAAGGATGTATAGTTTCTAAATAAGATCATCAAGGACTGAGGGAGGACCATTCTTGATACGGAGAAGTTTAACTTCGATTTTTAAATGTTTTTAATTAGAAAAAATACAATCTAGCTATAAAGCTATTCAACAACAAAAATTTATTCTTCAAAGAAAAAAGAGACCAAGTACTTAAGCAGACATTTTTTTGAAAAAGTTTCTTTTTTTTTTTTTTAAATCATGAAATACAGTTTTGTCCAGTGGCTCTGTGGTGGCCAGCCAACTCTTTCATCGTTTGCTCTAACATATTTACAAAAAAGTTGGGGCAGAAATACCAAGTCAAACAGTAGTCTGACATTTTCATTTCATGGGACTGTCTTGCCCTGAAGCATGTTAACGACCGCATACAAATCATTCCTCCTCTGTTATTCTGGGACCTACTGAGATGAGAACATACTCTGGTCAGTGTCAGGGCTGAGGGTGGCAGTGGAGACTCACTGGTGAGCCCAGTGTGTCCCCTTTGATGTGGGGTTTCTGTTTCTCCTTTTCCTTTTCATGACTTCTTGATCTTTCTAACAAGCGACTGACGCTAGGCTCTGTAAACATGTTCACCAATATTTATTCTGCTTCGACGCTGTGCCAAAGTGCTTTACTAACTTACATTTTCTGATGGCAGTCCTTATGACACCACCAAGAAAGCGGGTGCTATTATTAACTCTCATTTTGCAGACTGGAATTCTGAGGCTTAGAGGAGTTAAGAAATTTGTTTTGGGTCTTGTGGAAGATAAGCAGTAATGACAGAACTTGAACCCAGGTCATTACAGCTGGCCTTCCTTTCACCATAGGATGGCCCCTTGGGGAACTTGGAAGATACTCAAATAGACCAAGAGGCATGCATACACACGCTTTCCCCCCTACTTTGCTCAAACTCATCTTTTTTTGTTTGGTTTTGTTTTGAGTCGGAGTCTCACTCTGTCGCCCAGCCTGGAGTGCAGTGGCACGCTCATGGCCACTGCAGCCTCGACCTGTTGGGCTCAGGCAATCCTTCTGCCTCATGGTTTTGAAAACCTTAAGGATAGATTCATGGAGCTTGAGACAGGCAGTAAGAAGCTGCAACATAGTAACTCCTAATGAGAGCCATAGGAGACATTGATGTGAACTTGGCAAGCCCATTTTATTAGTCTATGACTTGTGACTGAAGCTGGTACAACCCTGGATGCCCGGTCTACACCTCTGCTTTTTTTTTCCTCTCCCCCATTAGGATGGATGAAAATTATAACCTCTTGCCTCATGGAGTCAATTTCCAAGATGCCATCTTTGCAGACACTCAAGAGAACAGAAGGATGTTTTCTAGCCTTTTTCAGTTTTCCAACTGTTCACAAGGGCAGCAGCTGGTGACTTTCTCCAGTGACTGGGAGATCCAGGAAGACAATAGGGTAAGAACTGGCTGGACCCTGTGCTGTAGCAAAACAATAGAATAGCTACATCCTGTATGAATGTGGTGACCAAAGGAGTCACGAATACTCTTCCAAAATCCCGGACCAACGAGTATTATTCTCCCCTCACCCCACTTTCTCTCTGTCTCTTCCTTCTGTTTCCTTCTCAGTTATTAGAAAACACTGCTCATAAACTTTGGGTTCCTAAAACTTTACTATTTGGTAAAGGGTTCTTCACAAAGAATGGGAACAAGATGGTGTAAAGATTGGTATACTGTGCCTCAGTTTTGTCTTCTGCAAAATGGGGACAGTAGAAACATCAATATCAGAGCTGATACAGTATGATTTTAAATATGTAAAAAATGTCAGTCTGTAAAGGCTTTAGCATAGTGCTTGAAAGAGTAAGTGTTAATTACACATGAGCCATTATGACGGTTCTTACTATTGTTATTGACAGCATAGGACTCTAAGCAGCAGTTGTCTTACAGGAAAGAAAAAGTCCTCAAGGAAATGAAATAAAGTAACTATCATGACTAACTCTTCTGTGATTCTTAACTGTGGTTGTTAAGATGTAGAGGTGCAGAGTGGCCAAGGTGTTCTAGAGTGTAAAGGTCAGGATTATTTGGGGCATGAAAACATAAAAGGATCTTTCCATCTGGGCCAAATGCCAGAGTTGCAGGGAAATTTCGAGGATCGTCACTCTTCCAAGGCAACGGCGCTGCCACAGCTAAGTTGGGATGATAGTGGGGCCAGGTCAGTTTAGGCCAATAGGACCATGGTCATTTCTCCCAGTCCCTCATTGAAGACATTTTTAGGGCAATGCAACAGACTGCTGGAGAGAGTTCTGATGTGGGTATCACATGGAATAAGCACCTTTTTTATGGGTTAATGAGCCAATTTGCACGTTAGGGGACTCCCTTCTTTCCACGCGTGTGCCTGAAGGGTTTGAAGGAAGTGTCTTTCTCTTGTCTGGTATGTTTTCTAAATAAAGCCAACAAGGAAAAATACCATCCAGCTATAAAACTATTCAACAACAAATCTTTATTCTCCAAAGAAAAAAGAGCTCCAGTATATAAGCAGACATTTTTTTTTAAGTTTTTTTTTTTTTTTTAAATCAAGAAACACCATTTTGTCCAGTGACTCTGTGGTAGTTGGCCAACTCTTTCATCTTTTACTCTATAACATATTTACAAAAAAGTTAGGGAAGAAATACAAAGTCAAACAGTAGTCTTGACTCTTGTCTGGAAGTACCTTTCTCTTGTGTTTATCTTTCTCTTGACCTATAGTAGCTGCCCTATCCTTCCAAACCTCTTCATCTTCTGCCTGGGGCTCCCTGGCCCCTGGAAGCCTTTTTCCTTCTCTTGCATGTGTGATGGGCAGACATGTCCAATTAAGGACAATTGCTTATTCTTCTTTGAAACTATGGAAATTTCTTTCTTAGCTCTACCCTGTTGACAGCAATCTAGTCTCTTCTAACCCTCCTTCATGGTTTTCCAGAACACTCTAAACACTTTACCAATTTTTTTCTCCCAGTGTGGTTCTCAGCACCTGTTTTGGCTCCCCCCTCCCTTTTAAACTTGACTGTTGCCCATGTTAAATTGGACCCACATAGTCTAAGCCTGAGCCTTCCAAGCCTGAGTCACGTGTTGTAGTATATTCCAAATGAAATCATTTTAGGATTGGCCCTATGGTTCTCCATTTGTGGGAGCTTTGCTTATATGACTAGGCCCTTGATAACAACAGATTTATGTCAAGAGATCAGACAGTATTCCAAAAATACTCGAGTAGCTCAGCCCTCAAAATCTCAAGCCACACAACTTGTTAGCCCTATGGTCACATAATCAAGCTATTAACATTTTTCTGGAATTAGATTTTTCCATCATTTGAAAAATACAGAACAATGGGACCGTGGAGAATTGTTTCATTGTGAAGGCAGATCTATTTCTGTTGGTCAGATGTTGATCTTGGGGAGAATTCCTTTTTTCCTTTCCCTTTAATCACCCTGACCTCTTAGAGAACAGAGTGTGGGAGAGCTCTGTGCTTGAAGGAAGAGTCAAAACGCCAGGAGAGGAAGATAATTGTTCCAGATTGTTGAGCTGCTGTGTAGCTGAATTTAGACGTTCCATTTGAGGTATTTTGCACTTTTTCAGACCTTTGCTTCCATTTTTTTCCCTGCCCACTTCGAAGGGTATCATATCAGAGTTGAACAAAATTAGCTCATTCGTGTGAAACCTAATTTGTAACTAAAATTAAGTTTACTTTTAAGAATTTTGTGATGCTCCCTGAGATAGCTTTACATAATCTTGACTGAATAAAATAATTGCGAATTGATGATCTCGGAGTTAGATGAAGAGTTGCTGGCAGTTACTTGCTTCTTCAAAAACAGCTAAAACTTCTCTGTCTTTTTTGTGGGAAGGCAGGCATCAAATGATCTGTCTTATTCAGGATAAATATATCATGTCACACCAGAAGCAGTTAACATTTTTTCCTCCACTTTAGGAGGGATCAGAATTGCTGTTCGGATTACCTTTCTTATTCCAAGAGGTATAGATGTTAGACTTTTGTTCATCAGAACACACTGATCCTTCTCATGTTCTGAGAGTAGTTAGGAATGGCCCTGGACGTTACCCAAAAGTCATTCTTGCATTGCATGTCATGTCTTAGATTATAAATCCTGCAGGCACATTAGTGAGCTTTTGTGCTTTCTGCTGCTGACCTTGGATGGTGGGTCCAGACTGGGCATATCCCATTCTCTTCCCTGACAGTTCTCAACTTCCTGCATGTTGGAGGATCACGGGAATCTGGGACAGCAGAGTCAATCCGGAGGCTAAGAGATGGAACAGGAGGAAAATCTTACGTGGGGAAACTTTTGTGATGCACACCCGGGCGATGTTCAATTCAGTCCTGGGGAGCAAAACCTCCCACACTCTGGTTCCTTTTCAGTGCCTCTCCATCTTCAAACGTCCTACCCACACATTAGTAAATAGCAACGCCATCTTGCTTTTAAAAGTTGCCAAGAGGTCAGCAGCATCACTAAGTGTTCTGCGCCTCGCTGGTTCGGTGTCATGATGTTAATAGGACTTAGGGGGATATCTTTGGCACATTGGAACACCCATCCGACTTATTGGCAGGATTCTCTTCACAGCAGCCAAGGACATTTTCCCTTTCTCATTTCTTTCCTGCTGGGCGAGTGTAACAGTCAAAACAGA
This sequence comes from Tarsius wallacei, assembly GCA_963574415.1. Classification (NCBI taxonomy): domain Eukaryota; kingdom Metazoa; phylum Chordata; class Mammalia; order Primates; family Tarsiidae; genus Tarsius; species Tarsius wallacei. Next base: position 8,758 of record CAUYQG010184419.1, read on the forward strand.
AGTTGGATATTTTCCCCTCTCTGCCGGTGCTGTCCCCTAGAACCAAGACCCGGACTGACCCACACTTGCATCAGTCTGTCATAAAATGTCATGGGATTGAAATAAAATCTGTGAAGGTCTTGCCATCATATGCTTTTCTCCTCTTTTGGAATTGGGAAGGAGGATGGGGCAGTTGTCTTTCTCTCAAATGCCTTAGAAGGAATATAAACTTTTAATTCAGAAGATCTTGATTGGCCCCGCCATTTCCAAAGGAATGACCTTGGGCAGGTCCCTTCATTTTTCCCAACTTCAGTTTTCTTACTTACAAAATGGAGTTTGTAACAGATAAACTGTCTAAGGTTATTGTAAGGGCCTAGTTAGAGCACACATCTGAAAACACTTTGTAAGCTGTAAAGAGTGATATGATAGTTCATTACTATGGGTTGATCATTTTAAAGTATTACTTTAAAAGTGACATATTTTTAAAAATTAAAAAAACTGCCTGCTGCTTCTCAGGGGAGTTCCAACATCCTGTGGCAGACTGGTGGTGGCAGTCATGGTAGGGGTATGTGTTGGAGATGGGAATGGATGAGGGGAAAGGCATCGTACATGCTTTCTTTCACTCAACAGAATTGATTAGGTTCTGTGCAGGGAGCCCTTAAAAAATAGCTCATCAGATTATAAACAGATAACATTCACGTGGGTTCCCAAAGGTGAAAATCTAAAATGGCAGCCGTAGAGTTTCTCTCCCACCTCTGACACTCATCCTCCCAGTTCCCACCCACCCTCCAGATATGTAGCCACTGTTATTTGTTTCTTGTGCAAATAGTCCATGAGTGTTTTCATCAAACGATTATCCAGATGTGTTATCATCATCACCTTGGATACAAATGGCAGTACACTACACACACTTTGCTCACCTAGCTTTATTCACAAGTACATCTTAAAGATTTTTCCGTATCACTTGGATATGCACGGCCTAGGGCTAAACTGGGTGAACAAGAGGACAGTCTTACGTGGGGAAACTTTTGTGCTGCACACCCAGAGACAAAAACCAAGGCGTTTCTCCATATAGCAGAAGCCCTGCCACTTGGTCTTCTGGATAGAAATAAGGGATTTCTCCTGCAGTTTCTGTTGCATAGTTCCATGATTCAGCCCCTTTTGGGTCAAGTCCACATTGTCTCTAATTGTTTAGCGTCCAGAGTTCAGGTAGTTACTTTTTATATGATGTGCAGAAATCTGAGTTATAATCCGTGGGAGTCATACAAGGCTGTGGTCAGCTTGCTTCATCTTGACTGATCCTGGAAGTTGATGTTCCTATCTGACTGGACCCATTAGGAACTAATAGTCAAACCTAGGTTTAGGACATACAGCAGGGATGTGGGGGAAAACGAACAATGTTTACATTATTTTCTGAAGATCAAAAATAGGAAATAGCAAATAGGAATAGCAGAGAGGATCTGTAGTTTCAAAAGTGAGGTTTGAACCCCCAATAGATCAAGAAAATCAGAACTCAGTTCATCCAGATTTTCCATAAAGAGCCCTACATAATTCGATTTAAAGGTATTCTTGCAAGTGTGCCGATCAGTCAGGTTTTATAGGTCATTTAGTCAAGAACAAATACACTCATCCATTGGGGATGGAGGAATGTAGCTTCTGTTCAGCAAGTCCTTGAGCACCTAAGTGTCCCCTTGTCTGTATTTATTCTTCTTTGATGCTGCACCAAAACTTAAAAGTGGTAGCTACCTAAAATTAGTTGCAATGTGGAATCTGAACCCTTATCAATGAACTTTTTGTATTCCTACATGAAAATCCATTGGTCTGTCTTACACTTTGAATTTTTTTTCACTTATGCACGATTTTGTGACATGATACATTGGCCATTTGAAAAATATTAGTCTTCTGAGTTATACAGATCTTCCAAACGTGGTAAGATTCAATAATAGAAAATAAAAAATCCTATTCATCGATATCACCATTGATCTCATGGGAAAAGTCAAGTATTGGGAAGCTGTCAAACTCACAGTGGCAATTTTCCTAAAATTCTAGTTTTTGCTTGAAAGCTCAAATTCAATCACTGGCAACAAATACTGTCAATTGTTTTCTTTCAAGCGATAGGCTTTATTCATTTTCAAGAAAATGTCTATCATATACTCAAATCTGAGGAAGTATAGTTTGTCATTTCGTGATTTCAAGTAAAAATAGTGTTTCATGAGGAAAGCCACTGTTCCGACTCAGAGCTTGTGCCAACCATCGTACCGTAGTCTGCAGCAAGAGTGCTTTATGGGTATGTCTCATTTATTCACACATCGTATGTATCAAAAAATGTGCAGCTTGGGCAACATAGTGAGGCTCCCTCTCTACAAAAAAATAAAGTTAGCTAGGCATGGTGGTGATACCTGTAGTCCCAGCTACTCGGGAGGCTGAGGTGGAAGGAAAGCCTGAGCCCAGGAGTTCGAGATCAGCCTGGGCAATATGGCAAGACCTCGTCTCCACAAATGTCTCATGTGCCCACATGGACATAGGTCTCAATGTGTAGAGTAGAGGTGTCCAACCTTTTGGCTTCCCTGGCTGCTCTGAGTCAAGAGGAATTATCTTGGACTGCATGTAAATTATATAATATAGTTAGTATATATATATATAATAAGGCTTTTTCATTTTTTATATTTTTTATTACAAAGTTTAGAAAAATGAGGCCAATATAAAACTAGTGGGAACTTGACCTAGTGTCTTTTTGTAAAACGAACCTATCAGTGTCTGGCTCGGTGGAAGGGGTTGCAATTCTTAGTTCTCAAGGTGCTTGTCAGAAACGCGTGTTCACATTTTGCTCTTCGTGGGCTTCGTCATTGAGAACAGCTACTCACCAATGTACGTGCTGCCAAAAAGCGATGTCATGAATAAGATGTGATTGTGAACTTCAGAAATGGAACTACACGTGGGGTCACAAAGAAAATACACGCTAAAGACCCCATGACGTTGAAAGATTTGGTGGGGCCATATGACTAGCTGACCTGGGCCACATGCAGCCCATGGGTTGGACATGCTTGGTGTCGTCCGTCTGTATAGGGCAGGGGCTGGGCAGAGAAGAATGAGAGAGAGGCTCGTAGGATCTCTGGCCATCAAACTTGGCTTTAAGTAAGAAGTGATCGTTTATCTTCCCTCTGTCTTGGAAGCAGAATGTTTGCAGCTTCCCTCTGATTTCTCTCTGTGGACATCTTAGCTCACACGGACTTCTCTGGGGAAAGGGACGGCATCTTTGCTTTTCTCCTTTCTTCTTCTCCCCCCGCCCCTCCTCCCCGCAGGCCCTTTATCTCTGTATCCTTCCATCCAGCAGTTGACCTGGATTCGGCTCTCCTCTTTCTCGGCACACGCTGAGGTTTTACCGACCCGTGGGGACATTTCTGGGGATTGATCAACACGGTTGGAACAACTGCAGCCTGTGAATCCTAGGCCAGGGAAGATCGCCTGTCTCCTCCATACTGTTTTGGCTCTCCCTGGACAGACCCTCAGGGAGGCTGTCAAGCCTCACTTCCCCTGGCTGTTTCTCATCTTTCTTTTAGTTAAATCAGCTGTGACACCTGGCAGAGCCATGCTCCCTCCCGGGGTGTCTAAGCAAACCCAGATGCTTACAGCATGTTCCAGGGAATCAGAGCCCAAGGGATCACCCGATGCACTTGAGGCCAGCCCATTCACTCTGCAGAGATGCAGGATGAAGGATGTCAAGGCTACCGAGGACCCATGAGGCTGTCTAGTCCAGCCGTTCCTGTAGCATCACAAAAGAATTGATGGGAAAACAAAGACCCACCTACAGCTACAGCTATGAGCATGTGGCCTAGCAATGCTTTACATACAAACATCATCATCTCAATGATGAAGCTTACAAATATTAGTGGAAACGAACATAGGGATCCAAACGTGCACAGGCCTTTGTCACACTTTGCAGTAGAGCACAACTGTCATACTGGAAGTCAATCGAGATGAGGAAGTAAATACATACATGAATGGGCTTGGTGGTTCCTGCTTGTAATCCCAGCACTCTGGGTGGCCGAGGCGAGAGGATTGCTTGAGCCCAGGAGTTTGAGACCAGCCTGGCAGGACCTCCACACTACAAAAAATAAAAAAATTGGCCGGGCATGGTAGCACATGCCTGTAGTTCCAGCTACTCGGGGGGCGGAGGTGGAAGGATCGCCTGAGCCCAGTAGGTTGAGGCTGTGGTAGATGTGATCGTACCACTGTACTCCAACTTAGGCGACCGAGTGAGAATCTGACTCAAAAACAAACACACAAACAAACAAACAGACACATTATGTAGATGAAAAAGTGAAGGAAGAGTGTTCTGGCATGGTGCCCGATGGTGTGCCTTTAGGTACTTCCTAGATTATTTTTGTTAATTTGCTTAGAAAAGGATCCTCTTTCCACTTCTTTTTTTTTTTGAGTTGGAGTCTCACTTCATCGCCCAGGCTGGAGTGCAGTGGCACACTCACGGCCACCCCTGCATTGACCTGCTGGGCTCTGGCGATCCTTCTGCCGCAGTCTTCCAAGTAGCTGGAACTCTAGGCATACACCACCACACCTGGCTAATTTTTGATTTATTGTAGAGATGACGTCTCGCCAGGTTGCCCAGGCTGGTCTCGAACCCGTGGGCTCAGGCAATCTACTCACTTCGGCCTCCCAAAGTGCTGGGATGACAGGCTGAGCCACCGAGCCCGGCCTTCTCTTTCCATTTCTTAATAAAGGAGGCTGGAGAGAAGGGTGGATTTTTTAGTTTTCAAAGCAACGCTTGTCATTGTGCCTGTAGACCAGGTTGGCCCCTGTGTGTCATCCAACTTCCTTTCTGTCTGTCTGTCTGTCTTCCTCTCTGGTTCTCCCTGCAGACCCCTCGTTGGCCACCTGCCTGTCTGCCCTCCGTGGCCTTAGTGCTTGCTGGGTCCCATTCTCTCCCAGCCCCTCAATACTCTCCTGGTGGTGTCCTGTAGCCCAAAGGCTTCTAAACAGTCAAAGCTGAGCGAGACCTTATCTCTACAATAAATCAAAAAAATTAACCGGGCGTGGTAGCGCACGCCTGTAGTTCCGGCTGCGTGGAAGGCTGAGGCGGAAGGATCGCCAGAGCCCAGGGGGTTGAGGCTGCCGGTGGCCGGGAGCGGCCACTGCACTCCAGTCTGGGCGACAGAGTGAGACTCCAACTCAAAAAAAAAAACAAAAGACAGTCAAAGCTGATTGCATAGAATAATTCGAGTTCACATATTCAAGGGTAGTAGTTTAATAACTCATTATTTCTCCATCAACATTTGCATTTGAAAGCTTTCCTCCTTTGGTCCCCAAATGTGAGTAGAAAGGACACTTCAAGCGTGAGAAGGGAAAGCAGCTTTTCTTTTCTGGATGACACACTGGGTCCCTCAAACCTCATCATTGGCACCATCTGTACCCCCCGCACAAGCCCAGGCCTGAGTGGGTTCCTCTGCCCTCTTGTTCTGGAGGGAGAATAAACCTATGTGTATTTCAGGCATGTCTTTTACAAGTATTCATCTGAAACTACTAACAAACAGAAATTCTATCTTTTAAATCCATTTTTTTCCCCACGAACGCTAGGAACTTGGTATGGATCTATTAATGATGAAATATTAATATGGCTGATGGAGTCTACGGTAAGTCTTTCCTAGGGTTTGCAAAGTACTTATAGAGTCTTATTGGGAGGTGTGAGGCTTGGCGTTTGTGTTATAAGAAGCACTAATTAATTGAAACAGTGTAAAGGTCACTTCTTTGGCCTCGGGTCACTCTGTGTTGCAAATATGTTTCTCTCTGGTCTGGGGTTTTAGGCTTTATGTCAAGGGAAATCGGCTTAGATGCTTTAGTTGTCTGCATTGCAGTCAGCTTCCAGATAGGGGTTTGCCCTCTCCCTTTTGGAAGCTTTATGAACACTGGTCTTGATGGGCATTTGGGGACATGTAACCACCACTGTAATATCATTGTAGTATCATACACTGGACAAACGTATGATAACATGCAGCCATCGTTGTAGTATCATTGTAGCATCATTGTAGTATCATATACCAGACAAACATATGATAACCTGTAGCCGCCATTGTATTATCATTACAGTACCATACATTGGACAAATATATGATGACGCGTAGCTGCCGTTGTAATGTCATTGTAGTATCATCACTGTAATGTCATACATTGCACAAATGTATGATGACATTTAGCTACCATTGTAGTATTATTGTAGAATCTGTGTTATTACTGTAGTATCATTGTATCCTACACTGGACGAATGTATGATGACATATAGCCATCACTGTCGTATCACTATACTATCATATACTGGACGAACGTATGATGACACATAGACACCACTGTAGTGTCACTGTGGTATTCTCATTGTAGTGTCGTAGATTGGGCAAATTTATGATGACATGTACCCACCATTGTTGTATCATTATTGTAGAATCATACACTGGACAAATGTATGATGCCATGTAGCCACCACTATAGTATCATGCAGAGTAGTTTCACTGCCTAGGAATCCCCTGGCCTCCACTGATTCTTTCTTTCGCTAGTCTTATTGGATTTTCAGCAAGAGTTTCATGATTTTGCAAATTGGACAGGGCCTATGTAGAGGCCTACATGTCTGTTTATGTCTCTTTGAGTTGTAACACTGTGAGCAGAAGTAGGTTCGTGGATTGGATGGAAAAAAGTAACTTCTATAAGGTAACTTTCCTGTGGCCATGGATGCTTCCCTTGACGCGTCAACCTTGTGTGATGGGATTCTCTGTCTTAGGATTCCTGGCCACCCCCCAATGCGTATACCCTTCTCCGTTATACCAGGTGCTTTGGGGAAGAAGGGACCATTTTCTCTTCATCTTTGTATCTTGGAGCTCATGCACAGAAGCATCGCTCAGCAGATGTTCTATGAGTGAATGAATGAGTGAATGCATGCGTGTTCAGCCCCCAGGTCCTAAAACTCCCCTTCCTTTCGCCCATGCTGCTCTGTGCTGTCTCCTAACTGCAGATCGTCCTTCCCTTACTGCTGCTGCCCCTGCCCAGCTCTCTGCCCACCCATCTGTGGGGCTGTAGGGTCAAGGCCGGGTCTTCAGAGACACATGGAGGTTGTGTCTCAGCCCAGCCTAGGCTGGTTGCTCTGGGCAGAGCAAACAAAGGTGGGAGCTGGTTGGGATGGCATCACTTCAGTGTCTTGATCCCATCCGGGGAGACACGGGACTTACAGGCAAATAAAAGAAATCTGACCTCTGCAGGGATTTGCATCTCCTGTCTTGAAGACAGTATACTGCGGTGTAGAAAGGTGTCATGACTGGGCTCCGTCCTGAATTTCCAGCCTGGCTTATTTCAACTCACCAAATTCTATCTTACACCTGCAAATTGGGATCGGGCTGACTGTCACCCTTGCTGCCATGGCTGAAGGATGGTAAGAGTGCAGTCCTCTGAAGGCTTCCTATAAAAGTAGCTGGTTGAATGTACACCGAGAGCATTTCTCCTGTCAAGTGCCAGGACCCCCCTTTGTGTGACAGAGGGTGCTGGCAACAGAAGAATAGCCATTAGCAGGACTTGGCCACCTTATCTGTTCAGAGTCACCTGCTGCTGGCCTGGCCGCCTGCCCAAAGAGAGGCTTGTAAGTCCTGAGGCCACAGGGAGGGGTGGCTTGGGACTGACTCGCCCATCTTTCCAACAGGTGAAAAACAACCAGGAATGATTTGAATTCATGGGCTTGTTTTCTCTTTATTTATTTATTTATTTATTTTATTTATTTTATTTATTTTTGAGTTGGAGTCTCACTCCGTCACCCAGACCGGAGTGCAGTGGCCGCTCCCGGCCCCTGCAGCCTCGACCTGCTGGGCTCTGGCGATCCTTCCGCCTCAGCCTTCCGAGTAGCCGGAATTACAGGCACGCGCTACCATGCCCGGCTGATTTTTTTTT
>CAUYQG010184420.1:0-13264 GCA_963574415.1 Tarsius wallacei
TTTTTTTTTTTTTCAATCCCTTTCTTACAGTATTATGGTAAATGTTCAGGGAGCTGTTTTTTCTTTTCTTTTTTTTTTTTTAATTTATTTTTATTTATTTATTTATTTATTTATTTTTTGAGTTGGAGTCTCACTGTGTCGCCCAAACTGGAGTGCAGTGGCCGCTCTCAGCCACCGCAGCCTCGACCTGCTGGGCTCCGGCGATCCTTCTGCCTCAGCCTTCCAAGTAGCTGGAACTACAGGCGCGTGCTACCACGCCCGCCTAGAGCTGTTTTTCCTATACTACTTTTCTCATCAAAGACAGTGTATTATTCCTTCCCTACCAAAAAAGTCACACTTCCAGGAGAAAAAGAGTTCCCAAGTAAACAATAGCTGTTGCTGCTTTTTTTTCCCTCTCAGTTGGGGTCTCATTGTTGACCAGTCTGGAGTGCAGTGACACAATCACAGCTTACCACATAGCCTCTACCTCCTGAGCTCAGGCAAACCTTCTGTCTCAGGCTTCTGAGTAGCTGGGACTATAGGTGTGTGCCACCATGCTTGGCTAATTTTTTAATTTTTTGTAGAGGTGCGATCTCACTATGTTGCCTAGGCTGGTTTTGTACCCCTGGACTCAAGCAATCCTCCCACCTCAGCCTCCCAAAGTGCTGAGATTACATGCGTGAGCCACCATGACCAGTCAATAGCTTCCTTTCCTGACATTTATTTGTGTAATAAAATTTGTCTGGAACATCTCAACTTTACAACCTTTGTTAGTCCAGTAGTATAAGATTTAAACAAAATATACTTGAATTGCTAATTAGGGAGATGTTTTTCCTAATTGAAAGAAAAAAAGGTATTCTTACAGTTCATTGATATTACTTACACACATGTTGAGTCTTTCAGTATAAGATATGTTTTAACTGAGTATATATTTTTTAGGTTAGCATTGCAGTATAAGAATACTGATGATGTATTAAATATCAAACCTAAGGGAAGCACAAACCCAAGAAATTATTATGGACAGGTTTGGCATTGATTCAACAGATTGATCACTGATATTTAGAAATCTTTAAATACTGTTGCTAAGTTAGTCTCTCAACATATACTGATTACATATAATATGTATGATACTGTACTGTGTGCAGTGGCAGTTGCAGATAAAACCAAGATAGCTCTACCTTCAAAATAACTTAAAAATAACATATACTAACCTTACACATTTCAATTTTAACTTAAAATATGGGTGCCTATCACAGGGTCATTGATTTTAGATAGAGTGTTTGGAGTTCCAGAATGTTTTTGTTGCTTAAACCATATCCAGAATGTAAATAGTATGACTAAATTTCTTTAAATTTGGCAGAATGCTTAAAGGTACTTGTGAAGAAGAATGAATGAAAAGGGTTCTGCTAGCTCACTTCTGTTCTGTGTGTGGTCCACACATTGGTGCTCAACCACAAATTACTGGATAGGTATAGAAATTGAGAGTAAGCATTTAGACATGCATATAGCAATTTCACATTGCTGTAAATCTAAGCATATGGTTAGGGAACTCTCATGTTGAAGAGAGTATAGACCAGCTTGAGTGCTGCTGAATTCTGCTGTGAGCTGCATACTGACCATGTTCAGTACAGACATGTTGGTCTACAAACAATTAATTTTTGTTTGTTTTTGTTTTGAGTCAGTCTCATTCTGTTGCCCAGGCTGGAGTGCAGTCACATGATTACAGCTACTGTAGCCTTAACCTTCTTAGCTCAGGTGATCCTTTTGCCTCAGCCTCCCAAGTAGCTGGAACTACAGGGGTGTGCTACCACACCCAGCTAATTTTTTGGATTTATTGTCGAGATGAGGTCTTGCTAAGTTTCCCAGGTTGGTCTTAAACCCCTGGGCTCAGGCAGTCCTCTTGCCGCTGCCTCCCAAAGTGCTGGGATTACAGGCGTGAGCTACCATGCCAAACCAACAATTAGATATTTTTGAAAGGGAGGAGGAAGGCTGAGCACAGTGGCTCATACTTAAAATCTCAGCTCTTTGGGACTCTAAGGAAGGAGGATTGCTTGAGGTCAGTAGTTTGAGACCAGTCTGGGCAACATGGCAAGACCTCTACAAAAAATAAAAAAAATTAGCTGGGTGCCATGGCATGCTAAGGCAGAAAGCTTGCTTTAACCGAGGAGGTCAAGTCTACAGTGAGCTATGATTGTGTCACTGTATTCCAGCCTGAGTGATGGGAGTACCTTGTCTCTAAAAATAAATAAACAAATAAATAAAATTTTTTTTTTGAGTTGGAGTCTCAGTCTGTCGCCCAGGCTGGAGTGCAGTGGCACGCTCACAGCCACCCCAGCACTGACCTGCTGGGCTCCGGCGATCTTTCCACCTCAGCCTTCCAAGTACCTGGAACTACAGGCGCGTGTGCTACTGCGTCCGGCTAATTTTTGATTTAAGTAGAGACAAGATCTTGCCAAGTTGCCTGGGCTGGTCTCGAACCCACGGGCTCAGGCATTCCACTCACCTCAGCCTCCCAAAGTGCTAGGATTGCAGGCTGAGCCACCAAGCCCGGCCATAAATAAATAATTTTAAAACGGTTTTAAAAAAAGAAAAGTTATTAACTACAGATAGTTTGAGAAGCACTCTACTAGATAGTTTGATAGATTTTTTTCCCCCCCAATCTTTTATTTTTTATTTGCTCACATGTAATTAAATAGCATTTTTGGGGAGTGACTTGCCTTTGATTTTTTTTCCAAAGCACTTATTCAGTGTTCTTAGATGCAGTGGTTCTCTTTTTGCAGTCATACTTATTTACTTTTATATTTCTGTAATATTTAATTAAAATGTGTAATTATAGTAACAAGTACAACTGGCATAAACTATTCTGGCAGCAAGCAAATCCAGTGGACTCTCAACCATCCAAGTCAGTTACTGGGGAAGAGGTGTGAGGGCACGTTGACAAGGCGCCTGCTCCCCATAGCCATTAGTGTGTTTTACAGAGGAAGTGTTTTCTGAAAGAACTGGTGTTCCAGGGGTTGGTTAAATGGAGGATGACTCCTGAAGCTTCTCCTATGCTTTATTCCAGTTGTAATTTATGGTCAAATGCTTGTTAGGGTCCTGCATAAATATATAATAGGGATTGAGAAAAGAAAGAAGTCCTGAGGATTCTGTCTTCTTCTTCTATTCTGTCTTCCCAGATAGCTTCCCAAAGGAGGCAGCCCTTGGGTTGGGTAGGATTTGGGATCCTGGTGAGGGATTCCCAGGTCAGGTGAGTGGCATAAATATAGGCACTTTAATTGATAGCATGTTGTCCAATATATCTTGTCTTTGTCATTTTTTTACTCTAGAATGGGCTTTAGGGATGAAGCAGCTGGGTATTTTCATAAAGCAGTGAAGCTAAACCCTGATTTTAGTGATGCAAAGGAGAATTTTTATCGTGTTGCAAACTGGTTGGTGGAACGCTGGCACTTTATCATGCTTAATGACACCAGGAGGAATATGATTTACAATGCAGCAATCCAAAAGGCCGTTTGTTTGGGATACAAAAGTGTTTTGGATATTGGAGCAGGAACAGGAATACTAAGGTTCGTTATAATTGTGTTTTAATCATATATACATGTATACTAGTGTAAATTAAAGATTTTGTCAGATATAGACATTTTAACAAGGGAATTTAAAAGTATTTCTTAGAATCTTGTTAGAGTTATTCATGCAACTATTATTATTGTATTTTTCACTATAACTTTTATAGTGAACCTGACATAACTGCTAAGAACAATTTGGGATTGTTATTGAAATTCTGAACAATGAATTTTAAGAGCATTTTTTTGTGTTAACATTTTGGTGGAATCTAGTTATCCAAGTTAAAGCCTTGAAGTCTTTGTGTCTTCTTAGTAGAGTGGATGTCATGATTTATTTTATGATTTGTTTCTAGACAAGAATATTCTAGACTAGACAGGTTCATTTTTAAATGCTAAACGAGCAATGATTGTATAGAATAAATAGAAAAAGCCATATTTAAGCACGATAATGCCATCAAAATTTGAGAAAATACAGTGGATTTTAATTATTTTTTTTAACAGAGCACTTTTTTCCTTGTAGTATGTTTGCTAAAAAAGCTGGAGCACATTCCGTGTATGCCTGTGAGTTATCCAAGACCATGTATGAACTTGCCTGTGATGTAGTAGCAGCAAACAAGATGGAAGCAGAGATCAAACTCTTGCATATGAAGTCACTTGACATTGAAATTCCAAAACACATTCCTGAAAGGTATTATAATGTAAACTAGTTCTAGTGTTTACAATTCACTATTTTTTAAAAATTGATATATTTGTAGCGTTTAGTCCATACAAAATGCTAGAATCCTTATTTTATAAAAATATGGATATGTAAGACAGATTTTCATAGTAAGATCATATTCTTTATGGAAAAATATTTAAAGATTTTGAGAAAAATTTGTGGCAAGGGATTGACCTTTATTTAGCAAGTTCTTTTCTTAATTTCAGTGATCTAGTTTGTAATAGTGGATAATACATAGGTGTAATCAAAAACTAATTAAAAATTGTACTTAAAACTAAAACGTGAACTGTTCATACTCAGTAGACTTACCACATTTTGTATTAGTATCCTTGTTTAAAATGAAAGCTTTGGAAATGTCATCTGTCTGTATTTTGGCCTGGACTCTTTTAATGATTTGAACATGACTGCATAAGTATATTATCTTACTGTGATCCTTATCACAAGAGTGGTGGAATTTTAGAGCTAGAAGAGATTTTAAAATCATCTAATCCAACACTGTCATTTTAGAGACAGCATTTTCTCTATGTAGCCCTTGCTTTATTACCTTTTCTGGGTTTATCTTCTCATCTTAAATTCAGTCTGTGTTGAAAGATGACTTTTTTGTACTATCTTTATTTGAACTATGACTTTAAAAAGACTGCCTTCATATATTTAATAATATTTATGTTTACATAGTACTTATACTTTCAATGGTTTCTACATTTGTTTTCATGAAAGAATTCCTATTAGATTATTAAGCTAAACATTTTTTCCCCCATTTTATAGGAAAAAAATACTGTTTTGAATTTTCTTAGTTTACTCACAGTGCCATAACAGAGTGCCAGAGATTGGGTGGCTTTAACAATAGACATTTATTTTCTCACAGCTCTGGGGACTGGAAGTTCATGAAGATGGTGCCAGTAAATTTGGTTTCTTGTGACGGTTTTCTTTCTGGCTTGGAGATAGCAGCCTTCTTGTGTCCTCACACGGCCTTTCCATCTCCAAATACAGTCACTTTCAGTGTTAGAACTTTAACGTAAAGTTTTTGAGAGGGCACAATTCAGTCCATATCATAAAGTTGCCTTAATTCAATCTGCATTTTTCTCAGATAATGTTGTAGAAAGATATACTAGCTTTGGATCAGGACATATGGATTTCATTTCAGACTGTTGTTAATTCATTTTGACCTTAAATCTCTAGGCTTCAAGATGTTGGACTAGATGATTTGAGACATCTTCTACATTCTAAAATGTATGCAGTCATATATTGCCTATTTTCTGTGTATGTGGGCTTAGGCACTGTGGGGGACGCCAAAGTCCTTCTTGCTCTGTAGTCTAGATAGGAAAATAGAGAATATTCATGAGACTTTTGTTTATCTTGTAACTACACAAATGAGTGATGCTGACAATAAATGCTAGAGGACTTCAGAGAAGGGAGAAATTATTTTGGCTTATGTTTGAGTAAAGTTTTCTAGAAAGAAAGAACCCAGGCAAACATAGATGATGTAGTGTCATAAGAAGGAGAGATTAGATTTTGAGAGGAAGGGCTCTTACCAGCATTAAATATTACTTGTAAATCAAGAGAAGTGACAACTGAGAAAGGAGTCATTGTAGAGAGTCGTTGATGATAGAGGAGATATCATCTGTCTTTAGATGTTGGACATTGAAGTCCAATTGCTTGGCATTAAGGAAGGGTTCTGATAAAAGTATTGGGGGTGAACCACTATCACTTTTAAGAAGAATGTAGGCAATGAAAGAATAGCCTGAAGAGGCAAAAGGGACAAGTGAAAGTTGTCTTCTGTGTGTCCCCTGCGCCCTCTAGACAAAGGAGAAGGAGTCAGTGGAGAACAGAGAAGCCTGAGGAACATTAGTGACAACTTCCTCAAGATTCAGGGATAGATATTAAAAATGAAATGTATTAGAAAATTTTACATATGGACTGTTTCTATAACATCCTCTTCCTTTTCTCAGCTTTGACATCTTTATATAATAGCATGATTCTTTACTTACATATATCTTTAAAAAATCATTCTATAGAGTGTCCCTAGTTGTAACAGAAACTGTCGATGCAGGTTTATTTGGAGAAGGGATTGTGGAGAGTTTGATTCATGCATGGGAGCATTTACTTTTACAGCCAAAGGTAAGTAGCTTGGAAATATTTAAATTTGATTAAAAATTTATTATTACAGCAGATTTATTAATCCTCTAGTGTATTTGCAAAGCAATATGAAATATATTTTCCATCGTCAAAGTGTATATACTGTGTGGTTGGAAAGAAATCCATGCACAAATCCTTTGATAACAACATACTACAGTGTATATTTGTGTGCCCAAATGAGGGATGCAGGCAAGAAGTACAACAGGGAGTAGTTCATAGGAAATGAGGTTACTTTGTGGAGGGACTGAGTGTGCAATCCTTGAGTAGGATTGACAAAGAGAGGTACTTTCAGTCTTACAACCCTTACTGCTTGGAAATTTGGCAATTTATCTAAAGGGAGTATAGTGATAACTGGCTTAGTATGGTTTTAAGGTATTTATTGAACTCAGGGTACTGATTGGATACCACTGACTCTTAAAATTGCCAAATTATATTTTGCATTGAAATCTTCTGCTGCAGCCCACCAGTCATAGATCTGGTTTATATAATATATATTGTCAATGAAAGGATTTTAATATGTGATAAAATGAACTATTTACAGAAAATGGTTTGAATTTAAAATAGCTAGTTAAAGGTTGAAAAGAAAAGCAATTTATTTTTTAAGTAGGTATGATGATATCAGTTTCACAATTAAAGCCATACCCAAAAGACTTTTGTTCTGTACAGACTTATAGTCCCTTCTCCCTCCCTCCCTTCTTCTTTCCTTCATATTTGTGTGTCTATACAAATGTACATATATACATATGTGGATAGCAATGAAAATACTTTTTAAATTTAAAAAAAAATTCTTAACCTACTAATCCTAATTTACTATTTTAGAGCTTTTTAAAATTAATTTTCGTAACTTGTCATTATGCACACATATTTTTACATACATGTAATAATATAATATCTATTATATTTTTTAGACCAAAGGTGAAAATGGTAATTGTGAAAATTATGGAAAAGTTATACCAGCAAGTGCTGTTATATTTGGGATGGCAGTAGAATGTGCAGAGATAAGAAGACATCATAGGTAAGTGACTATTTAAATAGTAAATATTAAAAAAAAATAGGAATTTTAGCTGAGAGTGGTGGTTCACACCTGTAATCCCAGTACTTTTGGGAGAGGCCAGAGGATTGCCTGAGTCTGGGGGTTTGAGACCAGTCTGGGCAACTTGGTAAGACCTCATCTCTACAATAAACAAAAAATTAGCCAGGTGTGGTGGTGTATGCCTGTGGTTCCAGCTACTTGGAAGGCTGGAGTGGAAGGATTGCCTGAGCCCAGCAGGTCGAGGCTGTAGTGGCCATGAGCATGCCACTGCACTCCAGCCTGGGCGACAGAGTGACACTCCAACTCAAAAAAAAAAAAAAAGGAATTTAAAGGAGAACACTGTACATCAAAGGTTATTTAGTGAATACTTATTTGGGTGAGGGTTTGTACTGTCTTCTTATTATTTCTTTGTGAGCCCCTCATGTTAATGGATTTGTTTCTTGATTTTTATTTTTATTTTCATTTATTTATTTTTTTGAGTAGGAGCCTCAGTCACGGCTTCAGCCCACTGGACTCATGAGATCCTTCTGCCTCACCCTCCCAAGTAGCCAGGTGTGGGAACCACAGGCGCATGCCACCATGCCCAGCCAATTTTTTGATTTATTGTAGAGATGAAGTCTCACCAAGTTGCCCAGGCTGTTCTTGAACCCCTGGGCTCAGGCAGACTCTCGCCTCTGCCTCCCAGAGTGCTGGGATTACAGGCGTGAGCCACCATGCTAGACCAATTTCTATTTTTATTTTTATATTTTGAGTTGGGGCCTTGGTTGCCCAGACTGGAGTACAGTGTTAAAATCCTGGCTTACCACAGCCTTGAACTCTTGGGTTCAAGAAACTCTCCT
Organism: Tarsius wallacei; assembly: GCA_963574415.1. Lineage (NCBI taxonomy): Eukaryota > Metazoa > Chordata > Mammalia > Primates > Tarsiidae > Tarsius > Tarsius wallacei. The sequence continues at coordinate 8,266 of CAUYQG010184420.1, forward strand.
AGTTCAGTCTCCTGAGTAGCTGGAACTACAGACTCATGCTACCATACCTGGCTTTAATTTTTAAAAATCAAATTGCTAGTGTGGTACCCTTGGAGTGTAGAATTTTTGGATTGCTTCTACTTTTCTGCTTTTAAGAACCAGAATAAACATCTTTGCTCTTAGGTTTTTGTGAACTAGTTGTTTTTATTTTTTTAGGATAAATTTCTTAATGAGGAATTATTGAGGTAAAGGGTATATACAGCTTCCAGGCAATAGAGACTCATTGCTGCACTGCCCACCAGAAAAGCTAGAATGTGTCTTGCAGAGATTTCTTGCTGTAACATGACTACTTTCCATCAGTAGTTATTTTCTGTATTTTATAGGAAAACCTCTAAAATTGTTTGTCTAAGCAAAATAGAAGTTAAGTGGCTGGTATCTACCATTTTGTAGAAGGATAACTTCATCACTGTTACATTTATATAGCAGATGAGTGTCTGACTATACAATAGGAGCACCATTGGAGCGTTTGTAAAAATAAAAAGGCTGCCAGGCTTGGTGGCTCAGCCTGTAATCCCAGCACTTTGGGAGGCTGAGGTGAGTGGATTGCCTGAGCCCAGGGGTTCGAGATGAGCCTGGACAACTTGGCAAGACCATGTCTCTACAATAAATCAAAAAATTAACTGGGTGTGGTGGTGCGTGCCTCTAGTTCCGCTACTTGGAAGGCTGAGGCGGAAGAACTGCTTGAGTCAAGCAGGTTGAGACTGCAGTGAATGTGGGTGTGCCACTGCACTCTAGCCTAGGCGACAGAGTGAGACTCCGACTCAAAAAAAAAATGACTATTTGGAACCTTATCAGCTACATTTAATGCTCACCTGAATGAGCAAAAATTGAAGCATAGCCAAGAAAACTGTGAAGCTTGTCTTAATAGATATAAAAACCTAGAAATAAAAAAGAGTAATGTGTTGATGCAGAGAAAAAATATATCAGTGGAACACAAAGAATCTAGATACAAACCTTAGAACCTAGATGGATTTAGTGTAAGATATAGTTGTGATATTTCAGATCAGTGGGGAAAGGATAAACTATTCAGTAAATGGAGATGTTGGTATGCTTCATTTGGGGGAAGATGGTAAGCATCTAAGTGTAAACAATACCAGTCAGATGATGATAGCTTTTCAAAGCTAAACACAGTGTCCAGAAGCCATAAAAGATGGACAGAATTGACCACATTAAAAAAAAATTGGCCAGGTGCAGTGACACACAATTGTAATTCACACTTTGAGAGGTCGAGGCCAGATGATTACTTGAGGTCAGGAGTTTGAAACCAGTCTGGACAACATAGTAAGGCCACCATCTTTACAAAAAATAAAAAAAATTAACTGGGCATTGGTGTTGTATGCCTGTAGTCCTAGCTACTTGGGAGACTGAGGCGGGAGAATAGCTTGATAAACCCAGGAATTTGAGGCTGCGGTGAGATATTGTTGCACCACTGTACTCCAGTCTGAGTGACAGAGTGAGGCTTTGTCTCTTTAAAAAAAAAGAAGAAAAAATCTGTCTGGTGAAAAAGTGCTATAAAGTTAAAAAAAACAACTGACAGACTGAGATAAAAATTTGCAACTTTTACAACAAAGCATGAATATGATTGTTTATTAATCAGAGAAATGGAAATGAAAACCAGTACGATAACATTTTTTAACTGCTCACGTTAGCATAGTAAAAATGATTAAAATATTTGCAAACTATGCATCTAACAAAGGACTGATATCCAGAATCTACAAATAATTTAAACTACCAAGAAAAAAACCAAATAACCCTATTAAAAAAGTAGGCAAAAGACATGAACGGATCGTTCTCAGAGAAGGCATACAAGTGGCCAACAGACATGAAAAATTGCTCAACATTACTGATCAGAGAAATGCAAATCAAAACCACAGTGACATACAATCTTAGTCAGTATGGCTTTTATTATAACGTCAAAAAGCAACTAATGTTGGTGAGATTACAGAGAAAAGGGAATGGTCATACACTGTTGGTGGTAATGTAAGCTAGTTTAATCCCTTTGGAGGGCAGTGTGGCAATTTTTCAAAGAGCTAAAAATAGACTTACTGCTCGACCTAGCAGTCGCACTCCTGGGCATATACCCAAAGGAACATTGATCATTCTACCAAAAAGACACCTGTATATGCATGTTTATTGCTGCACTATTCACAATAGCAAAGATACGGAACCAACCTAGGTGCCCATCAATGGTGACTGTATAGAGAACAGGTGGTACATGTGCACCATGGAATACTATGTAGCCATAATGAATGAAATATCCTTTGCAGCAGCATGGATGCAGTTGGAGGTCGTTATTTTAAGTGAAGTAATGCAGAAACAGAAAACCAAACACCACGTGTTCTCCCTTATAAGTGGAAGTTAAACACTGGTTACACATGGGCATAAAGATGAAAATGACAGTCACTGGGGACTCTAAAGTGGGGAATGAGAGAGGGCAAGGTTGGGTAGCTACCTGTTGGGTGCCATGTTCACTGTTTGGGTGATGGGTTCAATAGAAGCCTAAATCTCATCATCACACAGTATGCCTATGTAATAAACCTACACATGTACCCCCTGAATCTAAAATTTAAAAAAAAAAAATTTAAGTTTGATAAACTGTGTTTTCATAGGTGTCGGAACAATGTGTACAATGTTGGTTCAACATCTTAGTACATTTGGCATTTTGTAACAAAACTGTAATTTATAGTCCCTGATTCAGCATTTCCATGTCTAGGAATCTATCCTTACAAATTCTCATACATGTGTGCGGTGTTATGTATACAAGGATGTTCATTATAATACTGTAATTGGAGAAACCAAAACAAACAAAAAACTATCTGAAAGTTTATCAGTAAGAAAATATTCCAACAAATTATGGTATAACTATTACCCATTGCAGTACTGTGCAAGTGTCCGAAAGAATGACGTTTATGGGATGTAAGACATGTAAAAGACAAGGCATAATCTTAGAAGCAAAGTGCATACCTTGGCTTCTGAATACCATTTCTCATCAAAAGGAACTACAGATAGCTCCTTGGAGCAATGACTGTTTACAGTGTTGGGGCAGGGTAGATACAAGATGATTTCAATACATCTTATATCAGAAAGTAAGAAAGTGCTTCAAAAAATAAAAATAAACAAAAAGTAGGGCATATTTAAAACACACAGGAGCATGCTTCAAGTCTCTCATTGGCCAAATGTGGAGCAATTTAAGCACAAAATAAATATGAGCCATTATGGACTAAACCCCCCACCAACCACCCCCTTTTCTGAGTCAGAGTTTCACTCTGTCCCCCAGGCTGAAGTGCAGTGGCATGATCATGGTCACCACAGCCTTGACCTGCTGGGCTCAGGTGATTCTTCTGCCTTAGTCTTCCAAATAGCAGGAACTGCAGGTGTGTGCCATGGCGTCTGGTTAGTTTTTTATTTTTTTGGTAGAGATGAGGTCTTGCCAAGTTGTCCAGGCTGGTATTGGACCCCCAGGCTCAGGCAGTCCCTTCACCTCTGCCTCCCAAAGTGCTAGGATTATAAGTGTGAGCCACCATGCTTGGCCTAAAACTAATTGAATAAGAATTCTTGGATTTTTAATCTGTAAATTTATAAATACATAAATGGGGGTAAAAAGACACTTCTTTTTTTTTTTTTAATTTAAAATGTCTTTATTCATTCATATGGTAAGTAATGCCTGCTACAAAAAATGACATTTGAAAAGACACTTCTTTACAGTAAATGCTATCTAATAATACAGAAAAAATGATGCAGAATTACTGTTTGCAATCCTCAATGCAAAGATGCAAGCAAGAATCATGATTGGATGCTAAATCTGATGAGGATCAGAGCTCTTATGTAGTTTCAAAGTATCTCTTCCCAAATTACTTATTATTACAAAAGAAAAAGTGGTAAGTAATAAGGAAGAAACCACCTAGCATCTTAACCAAGTGATCAAAATTAACATCACTGGTAAGATTCCTCCAGATTTGATTATTTGAGGATATGTTGTTTGTATTACATTTAAAATGTGTAACTACAGTCTAATCATAAGGAAACCTCAGACAAACCCAAGTTGGGAACATTTTTATAAAATAATTGGGTTGTTTGGTACAGTGGCTCACACCTGTAATCCCAGCGCTTTGGAAGGCTGAAGTGGGAGGATTGCTTGAGCCCAGGAGTTTGAGATCAGCCTAGGTAACACAGACTTTATCTCTGCAAAAAAATAAAAAACTAGTGAAGTGTGGTGGCGTGCGCCTATAGTCCCAGCTATTGGGGAAGCTGAGGTGGAAGGATTGCCTGAGCCAGGAGGTGAAGACACCAGTGAGCCATGATTGTGCCACTGTACTCAGCCTGGGCAGCAGAATGAGACCTTGTTTCAAAAAATTAAGTTATAATGAAAATACTTAATTGGTCTACCTTTCTAAAAAATGTCAGTGTCACGAGAGACAAAGCAAAGATGGGGAATTTTTCTAGATTTTAAAAGATTAAAGAGACAAGACAGCTAAATTGAAATCATGATCCCGTATTGAGGAAAAAACTATAAAGGACCTTATTGATTTATTGATTCTCTTGACTATATGGAATATGGACTATAGATTACATAATACTGAGTTTGGTAACTGCTGTAATTAAGAGAATATCCTCATTTGTAATAAGGTCACACTGATACATCTTGAGCGATAAACAGGTGTGATGAATGTAACCTACTCCAATGGTGAGAGAGAGAGAATATGATTAAAGCAAGTATAACAAAATAATAAAAAATTTGCCAAATTTGATGAAAGGTTGTGGGAGTTTTTATACTGTCCTGGAAATTTATCTGTGAATTTGAAAGCGTTTTTGAAATTAAAAAAAATAAGAGCAGAGGAAAAAATATATCTCTTTATACATGTTTGAGCAATATACTTACAGGAATATATGGAAGGACCTCAAAAAAACTGGAATTTATCTTTTAAAAATTGTGTATTTATTCTTACATGCTTAGACTTCA
>CAUYQG010184421.1:0-39283 GCA_963574415.1 Tarsius wallacei
GGGAGGCATACCTGAGCATTGTAGAATGTTCACCAGCACCTTTGCCTCTATCTGCTAGATGCTGGTCACCACTTCCTGCCGTTGTAACAATCAAAGGTGTCCCCACACATTGTCAGATATCCCCTGAGTAGCAAAATCATCTCTGGTTTAAAACCACTGATCTGGGGAATCTTTGAGAACAGTGTGATATATACCCACACCAACAGATTCATTCTACTAAGAGCAAACGGCATAGGAGGAGACAAACATCAATCCTTACCACAGTATTTGACAAGTGAATATAAAAGACTACCAAACCCAGAGAAAACATGTGGAAAGAGGGAAGGAGGGAGGAAGGGATGGAGGGGGAGAGAGAGAGATTTATTCTGGAGAAGGTTGAGAATTCCAGAAGTTAGAAACTAAAGGAACAATTAACATTGAGCGGGAACAAGAAAGGGGGAGGCTGAGGACATGGAAAACAGAATTCTCTGTCCAAACTTTCCTCAGTTCTGTCGTCACTGAACTGGTCAGTAAAGACTGATTGCCACTTATCTCTTCCCTCACCCCCACCCCCAATCCATTGTCAAGTCCTATTGTCTTGACCTCGCTTACTCCGCCCACTGGTTTCCAGCCCCCACCACCTCACTAGTCTAAATCACCATCCCTTGTCCGGACTACACCAACACACAGCTCTGAACTGTGCCTTAGATTCTCTCTCTCTCTCTCTCTCTCTCTCTCTCTCTCTATATATATATATATATATAATTATTATCATTATTATTGTTTTCCTTTGAAGATGTGGGGTACAAATCAGGGTTAGGTATACAAGTGTTCATTATACAGGTACCCTTGTTGATGTGGTGTGCCCCTCCCTCCCCTGGCACTCTCCCTCAACTGCCAATCCCTTTCTTATAGTATTATGATCATTGTTCAAGGTTCGCTTATGAGTGAGAACCTATGGTACTCTGTTCTTTGTTTCTGTGATAGATCACTGAGTACGGTAGACCATAAATCCATCCAAGTTGCTGCAAAGTCCATATGTTTGTCCTTCTTTATAGCTGCATAATATTCCGTTGTGTATATATATCACTTTTTAAAAATCCAGTCCAGCTTAGATGGGTAGCATGGTTGGTTTTATGTTTTTGCTATTGTGAATAGAGCTGCAACAAACATGCATGTGCAGGTATCTCTTTTGTAGAATGATTTGCGTTTTTCTGGGTATATTCCCAATAGGGGGATTGCTGGGTCACATGGAAGGGCGATTTCTAGTTCTTTCTAGTTCTTTCAGAAATCGCCACACTGTCGTCCAGAGAAGTTGCACTAGTTTGCATTCCCACCAGCGGTGTAGAATCGTCCCCTTTTCTCTGCATCCTCACCAGCATCTACTGTTGTTTGTTTCATTAATGATGGCCATTCTTACTGGAGTTAGGGGGTGGTATCTCAATGTGGTTTTGATTTGCATTTCTCTGACGATGAGTGAGGCTGAGCACTTTTTCATGTGTCTGTTGGCTGCCCGTGTATCTTTTGAGAAGTGTCTATTCACATCTTTTGCCCACTTTTTGATGTGTCCCCTAGATTCTAATCTGACCTTACTTCAATTCCTTCCCCACCCTGTAGTCAGCGCGATGTCTTCAGAAATGCAAATCCAGTCAGGGCTTCTCACTGCTCTACGTCCCTTAATGTGTTCCTTTGCTCTTAAGGGAAAAAAGAAAAACTCCTTACTGTGACCAGCAGGCCCCTACATGGGCTCTCCCCTCCGTGGCTCCAGCCTCACATCTTCTCATTTCGCTCACTTTACTCCTTCCTTTCTTACACGTTTGCACTTTATATTCCCTCTGTCTTGAAGACACTCGCCTCCCTCTTTTGCTCATCTTCCAGATCTCACTTGTACTTTTGCATGGACGTCATTCATATTCATCTTCTCCCATCAGAACGCTTGCTCCCTGAGAGCATGAAGAGATCTGGTGTCTGGCTCTAGCTTGTATCACCAGATACCAGCAGCACAATGCCGGTAGAGAGTAGGTGGCCGGTAAGTATTGGTTTCGTCCTGAATGAAGCAATAGGTAAATGAACAAATTCTGTTGCAGAGAAATCTTTAAAGAGCTTTGAGGGAGCAGCATCTTCTTAATGTATCATCCTATCCGCATATAGGCAAATGTTACCCATTCAGTCTGATGGCCTCATGCCCAGTTTATGTGGCAACTAGGCTAGCAGGTCTTGGTGAGCTAACACTGTCCTAAGTTTTTTTGTTTTTCCCCAGGAGCCGCATTAGGTGCCAAAAGTTGACTAAATGCCTACGAAAGGATGAACACAAAACAAATCAATCAATGAAGAAAAATGCTTTACTATAATCTTCATAAAGTCGAGGTCAAGTCTAAATGTTCCTTTACATTTTAGCGCTAGAGACTTAAGTCTTTTTGATATTGATCTGGTAAGAGTATGTGTGTCCTCGTGTTCTCCCTTATCACTCGTCTCTCAGAGTTGATCCTGAACCAGTCGGCTTCAGGCTAAGGAAAGCCTGGCTGAGCCCTGAACAAACTAGGATGAATTCATTGAAAAACTGCTTCTGAAGAACAGAACTGCTGATGAAGAGAATTGCGGTCTGGGCAATGCAGACCTCATCTCTGTTGGCCTCTTCTGTCGTCTCAGACCTCCAGCTGGAGAGGGAAAAGAAAGTTCCAGGAAGGCCTGAAGATGAGGGTGGCACATGGCAAAGCATTTGCAAATACCGTGGAACCGGGACTCTAGTCCAGGGGAATATTTTTTCTTTTATACTTGCACCTTCATGACACAAATGATGATTATGATAATAACAATGAGGACAGTCAACATTTTAGTGAACACTTAACTAAGTTCCAGACTTGGCGGCTGGCCATCTTCATATACATGACTTAGTCCTTATGACTACTCTATAAGATATAAAGTTAAGGTCTGGGAAATGGCCGAGAGAGACTAATCTCTGAGTTCAGAGTCATATGCTATTTCTGTCTCTCTATACTGGAGCATGAGAGAAAAGATAAGAAGTTCCTAGAGGCAGAGTTGCCATTTTTTAAGAAAAAATTATACTAAAAGCTATAGTCTGCAACTATCAGTCGTCATGTTTTGACTCAGTGCTGGCCAGTATTTCTTGGCAGTGTGTGTGTGAGTTAATACTAACTCTGCTCAAATTTGAAAAGCGTTTTGCTTTTACAAATCAATTTCGTATGTGTTGTCTCATTTGATCCTTAAACAGTCTTCTCAGAAATTTTATCCCCATTTTACAAATAAGGACGGTAATACTCAGGGCTAGGCCCGTAGCCAGTCAATAGTTCTGCCAGACCTTCAACCAAAGTCTCGGAACTGTGAGTTCAATGCTCCAATTATGACAGTATTTACCAAGATGAGGAGAGAAGAAAATCATCGCCGTCCAGGCAGGAAAGTATCTGTGATGGAAGAAGCCTGTAGTGGTGTGTGGAATCTTCAGGGTTAAGTGATGGGCTGTGTGGTGTGAAGAGAACCTTGGCATGGGGGTGAGGATTCATGCAGAGCTGAAGACAGGTCAGGATTGAGATAGGGGAAATGGCTTGTAGGATTAGGAATCTCCCCCAAAAACTTTAGACTCAGGGAAGAAATTCAAAATTACCTGTGGGATGATGACGTGAAGAATCTGAAGGAATGGCTTAGAGACTTGGCCTAGAAGGTTGAGACTTGAAGTGGAAAAGTCAGGCCAGAATGTACTGATGTGTGCATGGAAAAAGGATCTATGCAGGCTGATCTAGCACTACATTGCTTTTGCCAAGTGTGTCAGTTCAACCGAGTTTTAAAGATAGAACACTGCCCGCAATGGTCATAGCTAGTATTTAAGGTCTTGAAATGTTCCAGGTACAATTCTAAACACAAAATATTAACTCGTTTAATCCTCTCCACACTTGCGTAACGGTCGTTAGGAATAAGAGTTCAAAGTAGTATTGCCTGGGTACAACCCCTGTCTCTGCCTCTTGCTAACTGGTTAACCTTGGTCAAGTGATTGACCAACTCAGTTCCTTGATGATCACATTCGCAAAACGGGAATCATAATGGGAAGCTGAGGTGGGAGGAACCCTGGAGCCCAGGAGATGGAGTTCAGCTTGGGCGATACAGTGAGACCCCGTCTCTAAGACAAATGAACAAATAGACTCGTGTTGTCTAAATCAATCTCACTTGTAGTATTTTGTCATAGCAGGAATAGAAAACCAGTAGAGGAGACTATGGTGTGGCTAGAGAGAAAAGGATGCAGCTACTGCCCTGCTCCCTGAAGACTGGCCACGACGACCTCGTGGTGTGGAGGGTGGAACGGTGGCTGAGAGTTTCAAGCAAATCGAAGTGTGCGTTTTAGTGTGGGAGCTTTTTTGGGTATTTTGTATTTTGGGGCCTCCTAGGCAATTGATTGTTTCTGAATAAAACTGGTTGTTGGACCTCAATAATAATAACAGACCTTGCTGTCTCGAAGTACTGACTCTTCCCCTGCCACCTTTTATTCTTGCAGCCCTAGGTTATCAGGGAAGGTTGTATCTGACACCGTGTGGAAGAGTGAGAGAGGCACAGCGTGTGGGAATTAGTAGACCCGGGTTCAGGAGCCATCTTCACCCATGGTAGCTGAGCATGGGATGAAACCTCTCCGAGCTGCAACTTCTTTTTTTCTTTTTGAGTCGGAGTCTCACTCCGTCGCCCAGACTGGAGTGCAGTGGCCGCTCTCGGCCACCGCAGCCTCGACCTGCTGGGCTCCGGGGATCCTTCAGCCTCGGCCTTCCAGGGAGCTGGAACTACAGGTGCACACTACTAGGCCCGGCTAATTTTTTGATTTATTGTAGAGATGAGGTCTCGCCAAGTTGCCCAGGCAGGTCTCGAACCTGTGGGTTCAGGCAATCTGCTCACCTCAGCCTCCCAAGGCGTGGGATTACAGGCTGCAACTTCTTTATCAGTAACCTGACAGTGCTACCTTTTGGTGAGAGTTCAAGGGAATGCTGCGCTGAGGGTGCCTGCCGTTCAGGCAGACGTCCTGTAAGTGAGTTCCGGTCGCCCCATATCACAGGTGGGGAGACCAAGGCCAAAAAAGAGGACAACTTGAGTGAAACAGTCAACTAGTTGGTAACAGAGCCAGGACTCGATCTATGTTTTAAAAATCCTATTACGGAATTCTTGTCATCCCATCTTGTTGTTTTCCTTAAATGACTTCTTAAAATGCATTGCTGTAATCAGTTACTTGCTAAACTAATCTGATTGCGTGAATCAATTTATTTATAATTTACGCCCTGCCTGCCTCCAATAAGAATTGGAAGTGACTCGATCAGATTTAATGCCTGAAGAAGGTCCCTTTGTCAGCCTCCCCGGCAGTGCTGCCACTAAGAGCAGAGCAGACCTGTTGTCAGATAGGACATTCTAGATCCCACAGGTACTGCTGGTTAAGTGTGGTCACACAATCCAGGATTCACGGATTCTCTGACCTCTCCATCTAGTGTTTGAGCTGCGGGTAGATGGAACCTGTTCTGGAGAATATACTAGCAGGAGTCCGCTAATGAAAGCGGCCTGTTCTTACAATTCAGGACAAGTTCAAAGCCAAGACATGACTTGGATCACAACTGGAAGGACAGAAATGGTCAGTGAATAGCAAAACTGGCTACTCGCATTAGAAAATGACTACCCACATCGAATGGGGTAATTTTCTTCAGGAAATCCATTTTGAAAAATATCTTGCAAACCACTCTCAATATTAAATCTAATGATAACAAGGCTTAAAAAACGAAATGTTTAAGTTAGTAGGTTACCAAGCTACTCCTCAGAGTGAGTTCAGATAGACTGGGCTTTGATGTTGGCCAAATGAAGGAATTGGAGGTTAGAAAGCAAGTTCAATTCTCATATGATAACTGTAAGTCTTTCTAGTTATATACGAATTATATACGAATTATATACTAATTATATATATATAATTCGTATATCCATTTCAGACAACTTCAGGCTACACATATATATATATATATATATATATGTCAAACTATATTTTCATGAAATACACTTATTAAACTTTTTGTTCAGTTTTTAATAAATATAGATTTTAGTGGTAGCCACTGTGTAAGATACCAATCAATGCTTGACCTCGTAGGTCCATTACGGATGCGGGCCATTTCCACGCACAACTGCAATGAAGGCAGGGAATTCAGGGAATCGGAAGTATACTCAGAGTGGCACAGAAAAAGCATTTGCAAGTTCAAGGAACTTGAGTTGGGGAAATGAGGAAAGGCATTTGGAAGAGCTGTTTGGATTTAAGCTTCCCAGAATAAAGAAGAGTTGCAGTTGAGGTGATAGGATGGGGGACAGCCAAGTATGAATGTGTGTTGTATGTGTGGGTTGCGTATAATCACGAACAAATGAATGAGGTGGAACTTTTTCGGCGGGAAGATCATTGAAGCAATATTAATTTGCTTATTCAATCAAAAAGATTTGCGGAGTAGCTCCTGTGTGTGTGTGCTGTGCTCATTTTGAGGACAGAGAGGTGAATACAACAGACAGCATGCCCGCCGTCACAACAGGCAGTAAATGTTGTCTGTGGACACAGTGCGTTAAAAGAAAATCGAGATAAAAGATGTCAGAACCAGAAGAAGCATACACAGGCTCTTGGAATAAAATAAGCATTCTTTTTAATTTACTTTACCATATGAAGAGGTTGTATTTATGAATAACTCTTCAAAGTAAATTAATCACTTGCGGATTGATTCCACAACCACAGACAGGTCTGCAGTTTGTCTCACATACTTGGGACGAGACAGAAAACACTTTCACTACCCTGCACCTTATTTTTTTTAATAGAAAAGAGATATTAAAAAATCCTCAATGATTGCTCATATAGATGGATGCCTTCATTCCACAAAAGCAGTAATAGTATCTACTATCCATATTGAGTTTATGATGTGCATTGTATGTGTACTTGCAAGTTAATACTTGCAACAGTGTACAGTAGCTATCACTGTTATGATGCCCATTTTACAGACGAAGAAATAAAGGCATTGGGGGATTAGATGACTCCTCCGAGGCTAGTGGTTTTGGCACAGAGCTGAAACGAACTCAAGTGGAACAGTTAAAGAGTCCGTGTTCTCAACTTGTCTAAGCTGCTTCTGATAACAAATTACTCACTCCTAGAATTTTCCTGGGTGAGCTAACCACTGAGGCTGTGTTAGATACTGCTTTGGGTTCTGTCTGCCTCACATTTCTCCTGAAGTTCTCTTAAGTGATAACATTTACTGCTGGACGCATTCCAGAGGACTATGTGGATTTGTGTGAGAATGCAGCACCCACATCTGAAGATGAAAGATGTCACTCCTGCGAGGATTCTGAATGCAGTGAGTGGTGCTTGGCCGTCTAGGTTTGTGATTCCTTTCTGGGAGGGCAGCCAGTCAAACTTCCTAGACCAAGGAGGGCCCATACAGTCCAAAAGCGTACACTTAACCTTTCTGTAGCAGGGAAATAGAAATCTCCTGCTGGGTTTAACATTCTTGCTTTGTTCTCTAATCAGCAAACATTCTACCCACCCCCAGTCGGTATTCGTTCATGCATTTCCAGAGGCCTAGGAGGAAGGATATTATGCAGAGAACACACCCAGGCATATAACTGGGTAGATTAAAAGATCCAGATGGACACCCAATGTACTCACATAAATACAGAAAAAGCCTAACTGGAGTCCTAAGTGCTGGCACTTATTCTAAAGTGGCGCTGAACACTGCCGCGTCTTCTGTTTCTAAACCCATTTAGATGGCAGGGCTCATTTGCAGTACTGGTTCTACAGCCACCGGTCACCCAGGGGACTTTTGCATTCTCCACATATATTAGTTTTTTCTTTCTTCCGTTCCTTTTGAAGGCATAAAACTTTTTAACGAACTTAGTCTCAAATCTTTCCTACACCAAGCCGACACTCCCTCAGCCTCTCGTTGCAAAACCAGGGGAAAGCGAGCCTTGGGTTGTGTGTTCCTGAACACCCGGAGGTGTTTGGCTGCTGTGAGCTGGACTCATGGAAGTCACCTCGCAGGTCAAGACAAGCACTAAAAGTAATGAGGAAAAAAAAGAAGCAGTTCAAGCGACATCTTTACACAAGGTCATGGGGACCTTGGGAAGCCTTTGATGTGTGTTTTTTCCAAAAAATTAAGGTATCTTAAGATGTCAAAATAATTATTTCTGCAAAGAACCAGAGATGGTTAGCTCAGTGCCAGGTCTCGTTATGAGCTGAGGCAAAAGATTCGGCGATTCATCCTGAACCTTCAGCACCTGATCTCCATGTTTGCATAGAGGCCTGTCTGGGACAGTTACTCGAATACGTGAACCAGAGGGGAAGGGAGATTTTACATAGAAATATATTTTTTAATATTGCTATTCTTGTAAATATTTCTAAATTAAAAAGGGAAATCTACTTTTACGAGAAATCACTATGTACTAAGGTTTTAAGATCGGGTGATGGCAAAGGCAGGATGGGGACGGGGTGGGGGACACCTTTGTTTCCATCACCGAGTAGTAAGATGAGAACCCCTTGAACCCCAAGATGACTTGGAATGTCATGCTGTCATTGGAATACTTTTCACGAGTGGCTGACATGATTAGATTCCGGAAACAAACACATTAAAGAAACTCCAAGAGTCTGGTTTATATTCACAGATGCCTTGGTATCCCCGTAGAGTATCTTGCAGATACTGAATACATGCCGTGCTTTTTTAATAATTGTTAAAAGTTCACCAAAAGACAGAGATTGACAAAAATACACACATTTCCAAGCACATTGGAAACCACTGGGATGTGCAGACAGACTAAAATATGAGAAGGTGTTAATTATCACATAGCAGAGAGGAGCGGATGAGACTTACAGCTAGGAAGCCTGGGGGTGGAGAGGTCACTTTTTTCAGGCAACAACTGCTTAATGAGTTGTTGAAACTTTGAAATTATGTGTGCTGCAATCTGTTAATAATTTGGGGGCCTTAAATAAATATATTGGATGCACAAATGGTTAAACAAGTGATCTTTAAAAATATATTCCCATGGAACCCTGTCTTTTTGAGAGATGCTTTAGAAATTGGGGGTGAGGGAAGGATGAGGAGAGGCCAAACTTTTGGAGATACCTGAAAACATCTGCAGTTTTCATCTAGAGCAGATTTGTCCTATGTATTTTATATATGTGGAATTTCCGCATGAGATTTCAACTATAGAAATAGTCCTACTGATTACACAAAAGATTGAAGACCACTGAATTAATTCCATTCATTTGGGTTTGGAATTACGAAAATAGGAGACGCCCCAAATGTGCTTGAACCGGAGATGAATAAACAGCCTGTAGTGTATTCACATAATGAAATCCTACTCAGCACTGAAAAGGATCGAACTACTTGTGCACGCCGCAACATGGATGAATACCAAAAATGTTATTCTGAGGCAAACAATCCAGACCCAAAAGGAGAGATGCCTTACTGCTTCATTTATATAACCATATGTTTAGGCAACTTCCTCTAAAGAGCTATTGCCTGAAAGGAAGCATGAGATAACTTTTCTGGAATGATAGACATCTTACATATTTTGATCTGGCAATTGGTTACTCAGGTATGAAAAAAAGTCATTGGGCTGTACACTTAAGAGTTTTGCGAAGACATACGAGCAGCCAGCAGATACATAAGAAAATGCCGAGCCTCACTATTTATCAAAGGAATGCAAATTAAAACTACACTGAAATACCACCTGACTCCAGTTAGGATGGCCATCATCGAAAACTCAAAAAACAACAGATGCTGGAGAGGATGCGGGAAGAAGGGAGAGCATTTACACTGTTGGTGGAATTGTAGACTAGTACAACTTCTGTGGACAACAGTTTGGTGATTCCCAAAAGGTCTAAAAAGTGACCTTCCGTATGACCCTGCAACCCCCCTACTGGGAATATACCCCAAGGAACTCAAATCACTCTATGAAAAAGATACCAGGCACACTCATGTTTATTGCAACATTGTTCACAATAGCAAAGACATGGAACCAACCATGCTGCCCATCGAAAGAGGACTGGATAAAAAGAATGTGATACACGTACATGATGGAATATTACGCAGCCATAAAGAAGGACAAAATCACGAACTTCACAGCAACTTGGACAGACTTAGAGTCTATAATACTGAGGGATCTATCTCAGAAACAAAGAACTGAGTTTCACATGTTCTCGCTCACAAGTGGACCTTGAACAATTATCACAATACTATAAGAAGAAGACTGTCAGTAGTGGAAAATTGCCGGGAGTGGGGCTCAGGATTGGCAGTAGTGGGAATCTGCCAGGGATGAGGGGGGCACACCCTATCCACAAGGGGACCTGCATGATGAACATTTGTTTACTTAACCCTGAATTGTACCCCGCATCTTTAAAATAAAAAATTTAAAATAAAAAAATAGCTTTGCAATTAACTCTTTTATGCAATACCATGATTTTTAAAAGTAGGCGCAGTCTATTGATTTTCTGGTCATTGTAGTACAGAAGGAAAATGGAATCCATACGTTCCAGAAGCATATAGACGGGAATAGTGAAAATGTAATCATCTCACTATGATAAGTTATCGCCCCACTTCTAACCCCCTAAACACAGGCACACAGAAACACATACAATTTACACACTCACACACACACTTCTGCATTAAGCTCACTTCCCTCCTTATCGCCTCTCTCTTCTTTCTGTCTTTTTCTTTCCAGACTCTAATAAGTGGCTCCATGGGACCAAAACTCCCTGAATAACAAGCTTTCCTAAATTTTAAAGTTATCTTGCCTTCTTCCCATCCCATAAGAATCTCTGACGGGCAGAAAGATGTGTTCGCATACCCGAAAAATTACAGTTCCTGAAAACAATCTTTCCCTAGAAAATTATTTGGCTTATAACCTTGACCTAGAAATCGATTTCTAAGGTCTTAGGGATGCTTACATATAAAATAATAATTAACCATTATGGAGCACTTACTATGGGGCCAAGGACTTTTCTAAGTAACTTGTATGGATTTAGTTTTTTCGACAAACTTTGGAGTACGTGCAGATGAGAAATTGAGGCGCCAAGAGGCGAAGTGACTCTCCTAAGGTTACACGTGAAGGGCGTGGGGAGCTGCTGCAGGAACCCGTGCAGCTTGCCTCCTCAATTCGGTGGCCATGAGGGCAAGGCAAGTATCTCTAAGCACAGTGTATTCAGTTTCAGCTTTGATTGTCCTCTGAGATCCTTGGCTTCCGGCCGGATGCTCTTCCCAGTATGTCCTTTCTGGTGCTTTTTTCCAAAGGCTTTTTTTTTTTTTAATTTTAATTTTAAAAATGTGGGGTACAATTCAGGATTAGGTATATATTTGCTGACTGTATATCTGACAAAGGCCTAACATCTAGGATCTACAAGGAACTCAAACCTGCCAGAAAGAAAAAAACAAACAGCCCTATTAAAAAGTGGACAAAAGGTATGAATAGACATTTCTCAAAGGCTTTTCGGACTTAGTATCTCAACTGGATAGGTGCTCCTAGCTGATAGTATCGTTTGAGAGACCAGTACACGTTCCTGAAAGGTAATACAGTCATCAACAAAGAAATAGAAGACATCTGTGTGCCTGGCAGGCTGATAGAAGTGACACCAGTCTGCCTCCAACCCTTTGAGCAAACTAGAGGCATTGTGACTCCTTAACCAGCCCTTACAGTGCTGAGTCAAGTAAGAGGCACAGATGGGCAAGAGCTTGGTCAATGTGTTTGATGTAGAGGTCTAAATCACAGCGAATGTTTGTGCTGCTTCTGTTCGTTTCCTGAGGCTGCTTCGACAAAGTTCTGTACTACACAGACAGGGTGGCATAAGATAAGAATGAGCTATTCCACTGGTTTGGAGACCAGACCTCTGAAATCAAGGTGTTGGGCAGGACAATAATCCCACTGAAGTCTCCTGGGGAGGATCCTTCCCTGCACTTAAAAAAAAATTGTTTTCAGGGCAACGCCCTTGGGTCCCCTTCCACTGTGGGAGCTTTGCTGTCCTCAATAAACCCTGCTTTCAAAATAAATTGTTTTTAATTCACAAATAATAATTGTATCTATTTATGGGCCATAATATGATGTTTTGTTTTGTTTTTTTGAGTTAGAGTCTCACTCTGTCACCCAGACTGGAGTGCAGTGGCCGCTCCCGGGCACCGCAGCCTCGTCCTGCTGGGCTCCGGCGATCCTTCCGCCTCAGCCTTCCAAGGAGCTGGAACTACAGGCGTGCTCTACCACGCCCGGCTAATTTTTTGAATTATTGTAGAGATGAGGTCTCGCCAAGTTGCCCAGGCAGGTCTCGAACCCGTGGGCTCAGGCAGTCCACTCACCTCCGCCTCCCAAAGGCGCGGGATTACAGGCTGAGCCACCGAGCCCGGCTAATATGATGTTTGGATGTGTGTACATTGTGCAGTGATTAAACCAAGTGAATTAATGTGTCCATCACCTTACATACATTTTTCGTGGTAAGAGCATTTACAGCCCCGGGGTTATAGGTTCACAGCTGCATCACTTCAATCTTTCTTCTGTTGGTCACAGAGTGCTGCCCTGGTGTGTCTATGTCTTCGTATGGCCACCTTTCCCTCTTAGGAGGACACCAGACACTGGATTAAGCTAATAAGCTTATCTTAGCTTGATTTCATCTGCAAAGGTCCTGTTTCTAAATAAGGTCACATCCAAAGGTGCCGGGGATTAGGACTTCCCAACAATTCTTTCTGGGGGATGCAATTCAAGTCCTAGCAAACCTGAGCCACCCAAGTCCTGCAGGTTTCCCACACACCATTCCTTGGTTATAGTCATTTTTCCCGAGTTCCATCTTCACCCTTCCCCTCCCATCACTCTCATGTGCAAAGTCATTTAAGCCACATTCATGAAAAGTCATATCCCATATCCCAGTCTTCTCACTGACACACTGGCATGGCTTCATCTCTCTTCTCAGTAGATTAATCATCTCTGAGAAAAGACTTTAAAAATGAGTTCTCTTCGCTCTGCCACGAAGTTCATTTCGCTCTCAAAACTCCAGGCTAAACAAGACCTTTGAAATAAGTTTTGCATTAGTTTATCTCTACAAATGAATATTCCATTATGCCATATTTAATGTCGTTGGGCTGCCTCCCACCCATGCAGTCGCCTGCAAATTCCCACCAAGTTGATGTCAGGATGTGAAATTAGTGACTAATAAAATGAAACAGACAAAAGGAGAATGCTGAGTTATAAAAGGGATAAGCATGATATATGAATATCATTAGCTGTTCCTTAAAGAACATTTATGTGATTACATGAATGTGGAAATGCAAAGCAGTATTTTAGAATTTCACCAGTCACTGGAATGCTCTGAAGCAGATGGACTGTGCGACTGATGATTCAATAATTGCACTCATTAAAAATGTTCACGCTTTTAATTTCTTCACAGCCCTCACCCCCCACCCTATTCTGTAAAGAGCTGAGGAATGGAATGTTTTTGTCATTGTCAGCAGATAGATAATAATTGAGTTTGCTTTGATTTCCTGGGGTGCCCCTATCCTACCTCTGGGTTCCTGATTGACAGCTCAGAAGCCCGATAAAATGTTGCAAGCAGCCCCAGCTGTCTCACAGGCAAGAGGTATCACAGGATGACTTTCCCTCTGCCTTCATCATCTCACAAAACAGCCTACCTCACACGTAGACAGAGTGTGTGCTTGCGTCTCCTCAAGTGGCTATACCACAAATCTCAGGCATAAAAAAATTGAGCTGACAGCTTTGAATTCAAGTTTTGAAACTCTGTCCACCCCTCATTATAGCCAAGGATAAGCCAGAGAGCGAACGGGCGGCAGAGAGCAGGTGGGAGGAGCCAACAGCTGCAGGAGTGATGTCAAGATGGGTAGCAGAAGTCAAGTTCAATAGCTAAGGTTATAATTTTGTGTCTGTAGAAACCATAACATCTCTAGAGCAATACAGTGGCTTGAAAGGGTTTAGCACGGGCTGAACCAACTCAACAACCATGAAACTTCCCCCTTTAAATTTATTTGTTGATTGATTGCATTCATTCATGCATCAGTTTTTTGAAAAATTGTATTTAAGAGCATTTTCCACTAGCAAAGGATCTAGAGCTGATCTGACTTATAGCACTAACCAGCTGCATATCCTTCACCTCACTGGGCTTCATGACACTCAGGCCCCAGCTCTAAAGCTCTATGATTTTATGAAATATTGACTGCTTACTCCTTGAAAGGAATGAGTAGCAAAGAAACACTGGCTACAGTACTGGCCCCTCTTCAAAAGCCCACGGTCTCCCTGGGGAGATAAGGCATCGTTGCATACACAGGAAAATAGCATCCTAGAAACCAGCTGGACTCCCTCACCCAAAGGTCTAACAATGAGCACTTTGATTTCAGGGAAAAGAGAGAACCCCCTGGGGTAAGGGAGGTTTCAGAGTGGTATTTTTTGAAGCAAGAATAGAATTTTGAGAGAGAAGTTGAAAGGGGGCGTGCCGTGGGGGAAAAAACAGTTTGAATAAACCTTCAGGAGTTTGGATGAGTCAGATGTCTCAGGATAAATCTGATTGCAGGTTGACTTTTACAAAAGTTACAGGAGGCGAATAAGGCTTGTCATGGAGCAACGCTGGGCTTCCAATATTTGGGGAGACCCTAAGCGTCTTCCCCCAAATCCTAAAAAATCGCTACTCAAGACTGAATGGGATTGGGCTCACATGAAGAAAAGTCTTAAATGCCACACAAAGGAACAGAGTTCGTAAGCACCAGGGTGTTGGGTTCTTGAGAGGAGAATAACATATAATTAGCAAGGTATGGGAAGTTTAAGCAAGGAGCAGCCTGAAGGTTGAACTGAAAGCAGAGAGGCTGCCTCAACAAGTCAGGTATCATCACAACTTTAACCAGAGTAGGGCAGAGAGGAAAGGGATGGGTTTGATTCTCTAACAACGCTCTTATTTGCAACCTTTGCTAACTTTTTCAATATGAAGATTCAGATTTGTCCTTATGTACTCAGTGTCAGATTAGACTGCTAGACCATCAACTCACTACAAGCACACGATTATGTATGCCTTTCTAGAACTTTATATCTCCAGTACTCAACATGGTGTTTGGCCCACGAAAAATATCCAAAACACCAGGGGAAAAAATGAATGAATGTAGAAAAGAACAACCAAATTCAGTGAGTCAAATCATTCTTAGCTGAGGACATAGAAGCATGGTGACACAAACTGAAAGAAGCAAAAATAGGAATGTTAGAGAAAAATGATGCTGGAGTTGAATTGGGAGTGATGCTCGGATATCCGTGTGGAAATGTTCAGAAGGTCATTGGAAACATGAGGTTGTAGGCTGAAAAAACTGCCAGGGTATCCTCCGTCAATACAGAAAAATCGAGCTTGCTGGCTGAAGTCCTTTGATTTCCAAATTTCATTCAGCAGAGAATACATTTGAGGTCACAGACCTCTATTTTTTAAATGTACAAAAATGAATAGGCACGGTTAACTTTTTCTTCCCCATCCTAGCACTAGGTCAGAAATTTAGTATCTACTTTCAGGCCACTTTTTACTTTTTTATTTTTTAATTAAATCGTATTTTTTCTTTTAAAAGAGACTTTTTTTGTAAATTGAAAATCTGGATTTTGCTTTTTTATGCTCCACTGTATCCAAAAAACCCACCGTAGCACAAAGTAAAAGAAAACTCATTAGTTTCGAGAATGCTTTGTATTTATTCAAGATATTATATCTCCCTGTTGTTGAGGCAGTTTTGCATCTACCTTTGGATACCACAAGGAAGACCAGCGGTGAAAGGACTGGTATCTTTTTAGATACAAGTCAGCCAACTTTGATGTCACGTTGACCTAAATTTGAATGCTGGGTCTACCACTTTCTATCGAGTGACTTAACTACAATGGACTTCCTCATCTATGAGAAAGATGGCTTTCTCATCTTTCTGCTGCCTACCTAACAGACTTTATGAACGCTAAATATACACGGTTTGGGGTTGAACGGTGGCCCCTACACACGCTTTTGTCCACATCTCAGAACCTGAGAATGTAACGCTATTTGGAATAAAAGTCTCATAAGATGAGATTTTTGAACTGGACTGTGAAAATTGTCCTTATAACAGACACAGAGAGGAGAGGAAAAGATGATGGGAAGACAGAGGCAGAAACTGGAGTGGTAAGGCTGCAGAGAATGTGGATAGCCGTGAGAAGCTGGAAGAGCCGAGGAAGGCTTTTTCTCCAGAACCTCCAGAACAAGTGCAGCCTTGCCAATGCTTCGATTTTGAACTTCTGGCCTCCGGAGCTGTGAGGGAATCGATTTCTGTTGGTCTAGGCCACCGGCTTGGGGCAGCCTTAAAACGTGAGCACACATACTTCCTAGTCACTTAGCCAATGCAGGTTCCTGTTCCAAGACATCTTGTCTAAAAATGAAATAAACTGATGACTGACAGTATTCCACTGGAAGAAGCAGGAGGAGAGGCCACGTGAGAAGATTTGTGTGCGACGCTGGTGTTAATGTGAGGGAGTACCCGTGAGAGATGCAGGGAGAACAAAGGCGAGAGAAGGAACGAAACGAAAGGGTGAAGCAGAAATAAGGGCATGAGTGAAAGAAAAGCGATGTCTCCCCCGTCTCCCTCCTGGCCCTTCCTGTCTCTTAGGGTCCTTCCTTGGTGGTCACTCAATGGAAACTGGAAGGAAATGAGAGGAGACCCATTATGGGAAAGAGAGCCACAGATATTTCAAACTTACCCTCATGACAGGCCAGAGCGGCTATGTCATTAATCTTCCCAGGTTGGAGAAACTGAGATATGGGGCCACTGTCAAGGACGCTGCCATTAGAACCAAGGCCTGCTGGCCCCTGATTTTCAGCCCACAGGATTTTACTGATCTGCTTGAGATCCAATGTATATCACTCTTTCTCCCCTCTTTGTCTCAGCTGCCAGATGGAAAGTTAACAGAAATATTAGACATAACACAAGACACAGCAATAATCACAGCAGTTGTAATTCCTGCCCCAGCAAAACATTTTTTCTGAGTATATTAGTGACTTGTCATTTCTAGAGAACATTTATTTAGCAGTGAAGTTATTTTCTATGCATCAGTGGCTCACATGAAAAAATAGAACTAAAGAAACTTAAGCTACCCAGCATAAGCCACTTAAAAATATTATTCTACATAATCTTATGCTATGGGGGCATGGTGAGAATTGAAAGAATAACCTCTTCCTCCAAACAAATACATTAATATACTGGAGCAATGGAGTCTACCACATACCAAGTGATTGCAGACATTCCCGTGAGTTCTCCGAAAACAATATTTCCTGGGGATCTTGATAATCACAGACTCTCTCTGCCTCAGCGTCTCATCTCCTCAGTCCAAGCCATGATCCAAATGGCTCAGGACTTAGTCCCAAGAGAATGGAGGTAGCCCCTCATCACATGGTCAGCAGCCATCCAGATAAAGGGGCACGAAGGACTGCCACCTAGGCGACAATGAGTCTTGTTTTGTGTGTTTGCAGCTGTAGACGCACTGGGAACCCAAAAAGTAGCTGCTTCTCTCTTCACACCCCTCCTTCACTGAAGGCAAAAAGAGACCAGCACTGTGTTTCTCAAGACCCTGGAGAGGGATTAAGCACAAAGCTGCAGGACCGCAGAACCTTCGGGGGAGATCTGGTGACCAGCCTGCCTTTGAATGGAGCCTGTGGATTTCTGCAGTAGCCACAGGCGTGGGCCAAGGACTTTCTCCACTATCTTGGGACACATAAGCCCCCGGGAGTTTTCTGCCATCTAATTCAGAGGGAAGGATCTTTGAAAGCAAGACTCCCCTGATCTGTCTTAGCAAATGGAAAGCTGAAATGGAATTTACTGAAATTAGAACCATCGAGAACCGTGACATATCCCTCACTGTTGTGAAACACAATCCTTAGCTTTAATGCTGGCCTCAAGGACAAAAGAGAGCAAGTGAAAATTCACCCAGTGTTGTACCCTAGACTGCTATTTAGTTGCACTAGATTCTGTTTGTGAGAAATTTTCAGTGCCACCAACACATTGTTCCCCGGAGGAATCGATCTCATGGACAGCAGTCGTCTCAACTCACAATGCCACAGGGACTGGGCTGCAAGCTCCGCCCTCTTTCTGACTAGCACGAATGGCCTCTGGTGCAGGTTACAGGGAGTAACCGGGGTGAAAGGTTATCAAAGCGTGCCATGCCTCTGGACAGATTGCTGGTGTTTTTGTGGAGGATGGCAGAGTGATACTCTCCCAGCCGCAGATAAGAGAGCTGCGTCCCTGTGTGAGGACAGGGAAAGGCAGATGCCCCGGGATTTTTGGAGATCAAAGTGGTCCAAGTCATCCCACCGTTGCCAAAGTGTTTTTCCTAAAGGGAAAACGTGAAAGAAAAAGGAAGGAAGGAAGAAAGGAAGGAAGGAAGGAAGTGGGAGTCTATGGCCCTCCAAAAACTGCGGGCAAAATTTTGTGCATTTTTGTTAAGATAATATCTATAAACTTATTATTCCAAAAAGTTTATAGACCAAGTGGAGAGGGTGGGGATCCAATATCTACCCTCTCTGGGCTGCATTTATTAACACGATCCCCAAGAAGAGTAACTTTCTGGAACCTAATTCTAACTCTGTGGCTGAAAGCAGAAGTGAAGGTGAAACCAGGGGTCTCTAGACTAAGCTCTGTTTTCATGTCTTGTGACTCTGTGCCTGCTAGGAGCCATGCATTATGAAAAGTACTTTGCTGTGAAAATTGCCTCACTATGAAAACGCACCTCACGGGAGTTTCACTGCAACCCTGTGAAGGAACTATTTTTACTCCACAGAAAAATGAACTCAGAAACACAGACGTTCAGTATCTCATCAGACAGCACACAGTCAGGAACGAGTAAGCCCAATATCTGAGCCCAGGCTTGTGGATTCCAAAGCCTGATGGGTCTACCAATTTGCACTTCTCGGAGCTCTCACCTGATGGTTTCATAGGCATCTCCCATTCCTGCTCAAGTGGGTTCAGATTCCTTCAACAGAGGGGTCCATAAGCATATAGTAAATATTTCTGTATTTTTAATATTCCCTGATGATTTAGAATCTAGAAAGGAAAAAGAAAACTATCTGGCTAGAGGTCTTGAGAGTGACTGTGACTATTCTAACACATAGTGTTGTTCCCTTCAGCCCAGCTTCATTGAGGGTGTGACTGTCCACAGAGTGCGGGTTCTGTGACAGATTCAGGGTGACTGAGTGTCAGCTCTGGCTCAGTCACTACTCGGAGTTGATGTTTTGGGTACGTCACCTTTCCTGTATCTGTGTCATCATCCGTCAAATGGGGACCGTCGCCCAACTCCCAGGGCGGTAGTGAAAATTAGACAGGGTAACTGATTTAAGAAATAGTGTGACTATTGCATTGAAGGTGACATTGGTTAAGACCTACAAACATTTTACACAAGGCACCAGAGTGTTTTTGGTACTTAATTTCAAAACAGTAAGCTCCTTAAGGGCAATATTCTCATCTAATTTGTGCTTGTCTCCACAGTCCCTTGAAACTCGTAAGAGCTCAGTGAGCATGAACGGAGGAAACAATGTATTCAGCTCTGTCAGGAAGTCATGATGCCATCCAATATGCAAAATCGGTGTGTATGTGGGCTTGCCATTTAATATTTGTGTTGTGAAAAGTCATTAGAAAATCAACTCACTTTAGTCCATTTGAGCTGCTATAGAAAAATATCTTAGACTGTATAATTTATAGACAATTGAAATGTATTGTTCACAGTTCTGGAAGTTGGGAAGTCCAAGGCCAAAGTGCTGGCAGTTTCAGTGTCTGGTAAGGAATCATTCCTTGCTTCAAAGATGGTTCCTTGTTTCTGCATCTTCTTATGGAGAAAGGGCAGAATAGAAAAAAAGAAAAGAAAAGAGAGAAAGAACATTTTCCCTGAAGCCCCTTTGTAAGGGCATGAATCCCATCTCTGAGAGTAGAGCCTTTATGGTCTACCCAAGGATCTGCTTCCCAAAGTCCTCTCAAAACCATCACTTTGGGGTTTAAGTTTCAAGTTTGAATTTTGAAGGAACATATACTTCAAACCATAGCACACAGGAATGATGTCGTTACTTATTGTCAGAATTCACAATTTAATTATCAGGAATAACAGCATGAGAAGTATTTGTTGCTACTTGTATCATTCAAAGCAATTTAATAGTAGTCATAATCGAAGTGGAAGTCTTTACTTAAAAGGACAACCTCCCGAACCATGTTCAACCGGATACTATCCCAAGAGACACACAGGCAAATCACACTGAAACACTTATACTGTGTGCATTTCATAGCGACTTAGCATATTAATACCTTGATAAATCCTTGAAGAAAGAGTCCCATTTAAATGTGTTTAAACCAAGATTATTTGTCACTAGAGTATTCCTCATTTTTCTCCATCCCCCACTCTTTTTCATCATATATACTTAGCATTCCATTGGATAAATTTTGGGAAGTGCTGACTTGGCAATAGAAGCATAGGCAAAAATAATGCATGCTTTAGCTAACTGCTATTATATAGCTATGAGCATGGGTTAAAACTTACATAGTAGAGTTCCATTATAACCAAGGACTTTGTATGAAACAAAACTACTTTATCAGCTTTCGGTGGTGGAGAGGTATTGCAACACAATCTCTATCAAAATACCAACGTCATTTTTCACGGAACTAGTAAAAACAACCCTAAAGTTTATATAAAACCAAAAAAGAGCCTGACTAGCCAAAGCAATACTAAGTGACAAGAACAAGTGCAGAGAAATTACACTGCCTGATTTCAAGGTACCCTACAAAGCTATAGTAACTAAAACAGTATGGTACTGGTACAAGAACAGGCAGCTAGATCAGTAGAACTGGACAGAGAACCCAGAAATAAAGCCACATACCTATAACAAACTGATTTTTTATGAAGTTGACAAAAATAAGCGATGGGGAAAAGATACTGTATTCAATATATAGTGCTAGAAAAATTGGCTAGTTGTGTGCACAAGAACAAAACTGGACCCCTACCTCTCACCTTATTCAAAAATTAACTCAAGATGGATTAAAGGCTTAGATGTAAGACCTGAAACTATAAAAATCCTGGAAGAAAATCTAAGAAAAACTCTTCTGAACATCGGTCTAGGCAAAGACTTTATGCCAAAACCCCCAAAGCAAGTGTGACAAAACCAAAAAATAGACAAATTAAACCAAAAAGCTGAACTAAATTATTTAAGCTCAAAATCTTCTGCACAACAAAATAAATAATCATCGGGGTGAGCCAAACACCTACAGAATGGGAGAAAATATTTGCAAATTAAGCCTCTTTCTCAGATAAAGGACTCATATCCAAAATCCAGTGCACATCCGTGTTTGACTGGATAAACCACATCCGGGCTATATATGCCATGGAAATGCTACACAGCCAAGAAAAGGACAAAGTCACGTCCTTTACGGTGACACGGGTGGAGAAGTAGAGCATTATCACGAGTGGACTAACTCAGAAACAAACAGAAAACCAGATGCTGCATGTTCTCCCTTATATGTGGATGCTAAGCGGCCACAAAGATGCAAATAATAGGCTCTGGAGACACTGAAAGGGAGAAGGTGGAAAAGGGTGTCCAGCTTTAGAAGTGACCTGTTGGGTACCATGCTTACTCTCTGGGGAACGGCCCACTGGAAGCCCAGTCCCCACCAGTACACAATATGTCCATGTAACAAACATATACTTGTACCCCTGCGTCTAAAATTAAAAGAAAAAGAGAATTAGTTCAATCATGAATATCTTTCAAAAATAGTTCCCAAATTACATATGCTACCAAACAAAATTTTATGGACACACACACACAGTCAAAAATACTCTTGGAGTACATATAACATTGGGTTACTTTAGTGAATATGTAACAAGTCCCAGTAAATCCAGTAAACACATAAGACAATGAAGAAAACCTCATAGATATTGAATTAACAATTCAAGGGTTCCTCAAACACAAATATAAATTAATCTTGTCTTGCAATAAAATAAATGCAAATTAAGACTATAATGAGATATAATTTTCACTTGTCAGATTGCTAGAATAAAAAAACTATGATATATTGGCAATAATATGGGGAAAATGATGCTTCCATTCATTGTTTAGGAAAATATAAATTAATGCAATTCTGTGGATAGTGCAACGGGCTGAGTGTTTGTCTACCCTCAAAATTCATACGTCGAAATCTTCCTCCCAATGTGATAGTTTGTGCAGGTGAGGCCTCTGGAACACCATTAGCTCATGAGTATGGAACACTCATGAATAGGATTACTGTCCTTGCAAAAAGTTATGAGAGAGCTTGCTTTTCTCTTTCTCTTTCTTCCATGTGAAGATGCAATGAGTAGACAGCAGACTGCAATCTGGAAGAAGGCTCTAACCAAAACCAGCCCACGTTAGCCTTGGTCTCATACATGTGCCAGGCACATATTCTATTAATTTATTTATTTTTACTTTTAAATACACTTTGTCGTTGAGAAGAGCTTTAGATTCACAGCAAAATTGAGCGGAGAGCACAGAGACTTCCCATATACCCCTGAGCCCACATATGCACAGTCTTTCACATTATCAACATCCCCCACCAGAGTGGCACATTGGTGACAATGGATGGATCTACAGTGACACTTCATTACCACTCAGAGTCCCTAGTGTCCCCTCGGGTTCACTCTGGGTGTTGTGCATGTTTCATGGATTTGCACAAATGTGTAATGACATCTATCTACCATTATAGTATCTCTCAGAGTATTGTCACTGCTTTAAACACCCGCTATGCTCCACCTATTCAATATATAATTTTTGAACATCACTTACCACTCTTAGCTTTAATTGGGTGTTCATAATGGGTCATCTGGGAGATCTGAAGAAGATGGTAGACCATCTTCACTCTGATACTGTGTTGAAATTCTTCAGCAGAGGAACTGCCAAAAATTGAAGCCACTGAAGGCCTTCTTTTCCTAGAGCTTAGAAGGGCAAAGGGATCTTTGCAACTTTTACAAACTTTATCCCTCCTCGTGAAAGTAAACAAGAGTGCTGTTTTTTGTAAGACTTACTATATATGAACTGGGAAATGGTCGTCACTGGGTAGGGAAAAGATTATATTGTTAGCCCTGGACACCTGAGAGGGAGTGTTCTCCCTTTGGCTATAGAACTATTCATTACAAAAGGGGAACTAATGTAAATTTCCAGCAGCCAAATTGTATCACTTAAGACAGAAACATTTCCTTTAGGGGATCTCACTTTTGTTGCAGAGACGAAAAAATTCAATAAGGAACAAATGGCCACTGGCTTTGGGGTACGTGATCTTTCAAGGCTGGTGGTAGATATGTGTATGTTTGTAGACCAGCCTAATGGGTACAAAGGTCAATTTGCTCAGGTAGCTATAATTAATGGAGAGCAAACAGTAATTTTGTTGGATCACATGGAAATGGCTGGGCTCTGAAATACATCTTTTTATTCCATGTAATTTCATCATTCAAAGCAAAGGACAATAATGTATAAATGAACATATAACAGTGTTTCTATCCATAATATTCAATCCTTTTAGAGATGACCTAAGCCTTATTGGAAAAGAATCCATTTAGTCTAGTCTAGGTAAATTCCAGCCACATCTTAACTGAAATAATACAATATATCCTGCCTGTGGGCTCTTCTCTCTGATGGATAGTTACATGTTTATTGTTACTTGAAGTAATTGACTAAAGCTTATATTGACAGAGAAAGAGTAAGAACAGAGGAAGAGTTTATAATTTAACATGACAAACTCATTACTAGACTAAGGCAAATACTAATGTAACTCATTTATAATCCCAATGACATGACTCAATGAGTAATGAATGAAAAAGTTGGATACTCTTTTTTTCTCCTCCATCTAAAATATGCGAAATTTGGTAAAGGCCAGATAATGTAACTCAGTTGAAATAGTGTTGAATTTGCAGCCCAGGAGGATGGATTATTATCCCAATTCTGCCATTTGGTAGTTGAATGACCCTAGATGATAATTGGATTTCGTTGGCTTCTGTTTGTTCATGACCTAAGAGAGTTGGACTAGATGATCCCTAAAGTTTGTTCCAGCTATAAAATGCTAAGATTCTAATTAAAATTAGCCAGTGAGGTTTGCCTGCCAGCAAATCACAGTAAGAAGATGGACACACTCTTCTCCCTTGAAGGCTATCACACTAGAGAAATTGTGTAGTAGCTAGTAGCATACTCATCTTTCGATTCTGTGAATACAGTTTGGGGTTCTTAGCACTAAGGTTTAGCCAACTGGCGTTTTATAATATTTGTGAAGTGACAGGAAACACCAACATGTTATGTTGAATCACTTCCTTTACGCCCAGTTCCTTAATGAAAACAGTTCATTTATTCATTCACTCTATCTAATTTCCCTCTTACGCACAACCTCAGAGCCGCACAGGCTCACCTGTCTCAAAGCCCATCTTAGGATTCTCGCCAAGCAATTTGTGCAGGGAGTACCTTGGGGAAAACCTGCAACAGAATGAAAGAAGCAAGGTAAGTGAATCAGAAAAAGCGAGTCTGCTTCCCTAGGACCCAGATGAGCACATATTCTAATCGAGATTTTAAAACCAGAACACAAATATATCTGTATATCAAAGCACTGTTTTCTCCAGCTTCTGAATTACCCACTTCAAGAAGAATATGTAGCCTTCTGAGTCCACACCACACCCTGGAGCCCTTTGCAGTAACTACTAGAGTTAGACACAGGCCTGAAAGAAAGAACCCTCATGCTTTCTCTGCTGCTAATCAAACTCTAAGAAACGTGAGTTCCTCCAGACTTGATCCAAGACACCACTTGGTAAATATGAAGGAGCAGATAATAGCCACAGGCTTTTAATGAAGCCAAGAATGATGGGAGATTTAAAGTCAAAGCCTTTACATAAAAATTCACACAAAAATGGCTTTGGGGGGGCAGTGTCCATACTAGAATTTCAACTTGAGCATCTGGAAAATGAAGGTTGCAAAATCCAAAAGAGAAGAAATGTGACTCAACCGTTGAAATATTATTCCAAGGTCGTAGGGCTGTGAGGAGAAAGCCAGCTCTCTCTCTCTCTGAAGGCCCTGAGGAGACCATTCTTAGTAACAGCATCTTGGCACAGTCTTACCGGCCCAGACACACAAAATGTCAGCACCCCAAACGTGCGTACCTATTTGAGTAGTAGATACATTGACTAAGCTCCCGTGGCCAATGTGAAAGAGTAGAATGTTTGCTGATTTCTATGCACTGAAACCCATAGATGGATGACAGAGCTGGAGGCCTCAGGCCTGTGCCACTCTTTCCCTGTAACATTTAAGAACCCATGTGGCAATCACAAAGTTGCTTGTGAGCAAAAAGCAAAGCAAAGGAGCTAATGAAATGAAACCTCTGTTGATACCTTGAGGCGTGTCCCTACCCAAGGCACACCTCAGAATTCTCCTGCCTCTGTGGTGGGCAGTTTCAGATACACCACGGACAGCTTCCCACTTGAAATGCCTGCTTCTTTCCCAGTTCTTCTCCTGCTGTAGCTCAGTTCTGAGGTGCATCTCATATGATTTCTCAGAAGGTGCCCGACAAGTTGGAATCTCAATTATCCACATTTGATATTGTACCCTTGGTGGGCATTTTCCCTTCCTGGGCTGCCAGATAAAATTACAGGTAACTCAGTTCAGTTTGGATTTCTGATAAACAGTGAATGATTTCTTTAGTGTAAGTATTTTCCATGCAAGGTTTGGGACATAGTTATACTGAAAAGTTATTAGTTGTTTATTGGGACATCCAATTTACTGGGAAATCTGTATTTTTATTTGCTAAATCTGGCAAATGTGCTCTCATTTTCTAGGTTCCTTACTTCCTGAAATCATCTCCCAAAGAAATTAGTCTTGGGTCCTGCTTTTGGGTGATTTCAAACTGATACAGACTATAATTTATTTTGCATCTCTGAGTCAAATACTGCTAACTCCTAATATCCATCTCCCATTTCTACCAATCAAATCCTGATTTTTATTCTGGGTAGCAATGCTCCCAGTTAAAGCCCACATTTGCAAGCTTACCCTGGCTAATAAGATGGAGGCAGAAGTCTTTAGACAAAGTTTAAAAGAAACCAGCAACTTAGGGAGCTCCTTGGGAAACAGAGCCTTTTGTCGTCCCTCTTTCTTCTTGTGTAGAATGCAAATAATAATGGCTGGAGCTCCAGCAGCCATCTTAGACACAGGCCAATTTCAGGATTGAAAACATGTGCTAAGGATGCATGATGAAAATACGTAAGACAAAGTTTCTGATGATTATAGAGTTACTGAAACAGCCCAGAACTGCCTACCCCTGGATTTTCTCTGTGTTTGAGAAAAAGAACTCTTAATTTCTTTGAACTTTTGAGATTGTGTTTCTGTTTATAATAGCTGAATGTAGTTCCTAACTGATAGAGCCCCTGTAGCAATAGGGGTCATTCCCCCCGCACCCCCCCACAGGACCAGAATTCTTCTTTTAGATGTTATCTTCTCAGGAAATCCTTTTCTGGTTGACTTATATGAGATTACACTAAGCACCATTTTTTTTCCATCATTCTCCATCCCACATTCATATGCCTCTTTAAATAATGTTTACTTTGAATTACTTGTTGTAAGGCTAAATGAAGTAAAGTCTCTAATTGCCTGGCACAAAGTAAGCAATGAGAAGTGGTATTCACTATCGTGCTATATTCACTATCTCATCGTCAAATGAGATTTCAGAGAATCGGGGAGTAGACATCAGTTTACTTTAAGTTCTTGGTCACCAGAACGTGGCAGTGTTTGCCGCACTGATTCTTTACGGAGGATCACAGAAAGCATTTTCTTCCTTAGGGTCTCAATCAACAATGGTAGGTGTTCCTGCAATGAATTATTTGCACATGCACTTGGAAAGAAGTTCAAACTGTATTGACATTTAGAAGTAAAGGGGCATTGTGTGTGCAACCTTCAAATGAGTCAGAAAAAAGTTGTAGATTGATAGGTGAGATAAATAGATGATGGATGGATAGAAAGATAGATGCAGTGATAAAGACAGTGGTACAGAGTGTTAACCATAAGAGAATCTGGGTAAAGAATCAGTTTTCTTTGTATTTGCCTTGCAGCCTTTCTTTAATGTGACATCGTTTCCAGATTGAAAGTTAAAGTAGTGAGGAGTCCTCTAATAATCTGGGAACCACTGGTCTAGTTCGGCCCTCATCTATAAATGAGGAAACTAATGCCCAGGAGACCTGCTCAAGCACGTAGTAGCCATGTTTGACCTTTGACTGGGTCTCCCAATAATCAGCATTCACATGCAATGAGCTTGCCACACAAATACTTTAAGTTTGTATGATACACGCCTCATGCGTCTACAATGCCGTTTTCCTCTATTTGTGCGAATAACATAGAGCTCGTTCTTCACATGTTAAAATATCAAACCTCATTTTGTTCACAAGCTTCACACCAGTTTGAGCTTCCTCATGTTTTTTACCTCGAGAAACTTTCCTCCTTTTGTTGTGCCCCAGCTATTTATTTAGGATAAATTAGAACTGTAATGTAACCTTGCCGTAGGATACGTCTCTGTTCCATGGGGACAAGTCGGTGGGAAGTCGGGGGTGGGGGTGGAATCTCTACTTTTGCAGCTGTGGGAAGGGGTAGGTGGGGAGGGAGTGAAAGCCGGCCGGGCAGGAGCCAACCTTCCAACCTTCCACTCTTTAGAGTTTCTGTCTTTGCCAAAGAGATTTCCTTACTTTCTTTTCCCCCTGTTTTTCTGGTGTTTTTTAAAATAGCTTTGAAGGAATGGAAAATTTCTGCGGTGGCTGATAGCAAATACAGAAAGGCTCATTTGCATATAGATGTTTCGGCTTGCGACTGCATAATCCCCCGAGAAAGGCCTTGTTTAAATGGGCAGGCAGGCTGGCACAGGGCTGCCCGGTTCCTAATGAAAACGAAATTGAAACTTGGGAAACATTTGCCTTAGAGGTGGCCAGGCTTTTTCGAGTATCAATTTAAATCTGAAAGATGCAGGCAGGCATTTGCCAAGCTGCCCCTCACTCTTCAGAAGCCTTGAGACAGAAGGTCTAGGAAAACTGGTGAGAAAGCCATACACAATCGGGTAAAACCCCAGTTAACCAATGTGCCTCTTTTACTTAGACGTTGTGCCTGAAGAATTCCAAACACTGAGCAGCTGGGACAGTGAAGAGCACAGGATGGAATGTGGAGGCTTGTCTATTCTGGAGAGGCCTTGGAAACAAGAAGGCTCTTTTCCAAGTATCTTGGGGAGCCAACTCTCTGAAGACAACCGGTAATCCATTCAGAGGCTAAAGACTTTTCAGATCGAATGTTCCTCTGAACTTGACCGTGGGCTAAGCAGATAAGGACAACTCTGAAAACAAGATAATGTGGAAAGAAAAGAGATTACTGAAAGGTCAAGAGATTAGCTGGGGGATAAGAATAAGTTAGAGGAAAATAAGGGAACAGGTTAGAAACTGATACCACGCAAGGTTGATAAATCAAGTCAGCCAGTGGAAGAAGTGAACACAGGAGGAAAATAAGAAATGGGATCAGGGGAATTGGCCACAGGGTGAGAGACGAGCACAAAGATGATCAAGAATAAAAATGCAAGAAGACAAAAGAACTGACAACACGGATGAAAGAAATGAAGTGAAAATATCAAACCCAGTACCTCTAAGTCACCTATGTCTGAATCTAAAGCGAATCGGTATGTTAAAATTTTCTTTTTTTTCTTCCCAGAAGAACAGTATTTCTTTGTTGTTATTACCAAAAACATTGTTTTACTTTGATCAAACTCCATTTTATAATCTTTTTGATTCAGCATCTGGAATTGCATATAATGTACTCACTCATTAGTTAAAGCATCACAGGATTGGATCAAGCTTCTGATAAATGATACATGACAAAATAGCTTAAAGAAGCCTTTAATATATGTGTGAGAAAGACAACACAGCTTCTCCAACACACAAGTATGCACACAAACACACACGTGGAAGCTCACTAGATACAGAGCATGTTATTAAGTATGTACTGCCCACAAGTTAGAGAGCAGACTCATTCAACAGTGACATGCATTTCAAATGGACATTTACTGAGTGCCTAATATCATACTCAAGGTCAATGCTAAAGTGGTAAAACTGATTGATAGTTTTTGTGCTTACACTGCTTATAGTCTAGTGCACCAATAAGTAAGTAGATAATAAAATATAATCTTTATAGGAAAGGGAAAAATGTTGAAGTGAAAAAAATTACATTTGCTCTCTGTAGGATTCTATCTAGAGAGGGCAGGACCTGAAACATGGAATAGCTTCTGTTTACTTACCTTAAAGAGAGTACAGTCATGCCTGACAAAGGCCTAACATCTAGGGTCTACTAGGAACTCAAACATGCTGAAAAGAAAAAAAACAAACAGCCCCATTACAAAGTGGGCAAAAGATATGAATAGACGGTTCTCAAAAGAAGACGCACAAGCAGCTAACAGATACATGAAAAAATGCTCAGCCTCACTAGTCATCAAAGAAATGTAAATTAAAACTATGTTGAGATACATCTAACTCCAGTCGGGATGGCTATCATCAATAACTCAAAAAAACAACAGATGCTGGAGAAGGTGTGGTGAAAAGGAATCACTTCTACGCTGTTGGTGAGAGTGCAAACTAGTACAGCCTCTTTAGAAAACAGTGTGGTGATTCCTAAAAGTTCTAAAAATCGACCTTCCATATGACCCTGCAATCTCCCTACTGGGAATATACCCGGAAGAACTCAAATCACTCTATAAAAACGATACCTGCACACGTATGTTTATTGCAGCATTGTTCACAACAGCAAGAACATGGAACCAACCATGTTGCCCATCAAAAGAGGACTGGATTAAAAAAACGTGGTACATATACACAATGGAATATTATGCAGCCATAAAAAAGAACAAAATCATGAATTTTCCAGCAACCTGGATGAACTTAGAGTCTATAATATTGAGTGATCTTTCACAGAAACAAAGAACTGAGAATCACATGTTCTCACTCATAAGTGGACCTTGAACAACTATTGTAATACTCTAAGAAAAGGACTGACAGTAGCGGGAAACTGTGGAGGGGTGGGGGGGTGGGGAAGTAGGATTGGCAGTAGTGGGAATCTGCTTGGGGAAGAGAGGGCACCTCATCATCAAGGGTACCTGCATAATGAATATTTGTATACCTAACCCTGAATTGTACCCCACATCTTTAAGATAAAAAAATTAAAAGTTAAAAAAAAGTATAATCATGTGTTACATAATGACATTTGAGTCAAGAATGGACTACAGTGGTCCTGTAAGATTATAATACTGTATTTTACTGTACCTTTTCTATATTTAGATATGTTTAGGTACATAAATACCCTTGTGGACAATTGCCTACGGGATTCAGTATAGTCATATACTATATAGGCTTGTATTCTAGGAGCCATAGGCTGTACCATATAGCCTAGGTGTGTAGTAGGCTATACCATATAGGTTTGAGTACATACCCTCTATGATGTCTGCAAAAATTGCCTCACAAGGCATTTCTCGGGATGTATCCCCACCGTTAAGCAACCCATGACTATATCAAGCAGATTATAGGAACTAAATGATTTTGTGTATGAGATGAAGGAGGATGCTGAAATTAAGTAGAGGTGGAGGGGCTTTGTTGGAAACAGGAGTCTATAAGATTAAAGGCCAAAAGGGATCTGGGAGGTCTGAAAAGAAAATGCATATTATGTAGTATAAATCACCTTTTGCTGTCCCTCAGCTAAACCTCCAGGAAAAAAAAGTCTATTTTTTATCAAGGTCCAATTAAGTAGACTCTAGGGGGAGAATGAAGAGAGCTGCTGAATTCTGTCCAAGGTTGAATTGGGAGAATCATACCTACCCATATGAGAGCATTTGTTATGCAAAAGTAAAATAAAAAAATGAGAAAGACATGACAAGTTCAGCACCTGCTTATTCAGCATTTACTCTGTCCCAGGGTGTCTAGAGGGTATGAGGGCTTAAATGGTAACTAAACCAGTCTCTAGATCAATAGGTAAGTCATCTATGAGACTTAAGTAGAAAAATTTAATCTGTCTTTCAATCTATCATTCATGTGTCTACGGCTTTTACAAACAAAACAAAGAAGCAAAACTCAATTCAAACAAGTACAGAATCTAAGTATCTAAAACTAAATGCATTGTGGGCTAGCTATATGTCAGATGTTATGCTGAGCACTTTACATGTAATATCTTATTTAATCCTCATAACCAATTTTTGAGGTAGGCATTTTTGTTATCTTTATTGTATCGATGAAGAAATGGGAGCATACATCTATTAAGTCACTTTCCCAAATCATTATTCTTAAATGTCAAGTCTGAAATTGAGCCTACATCTGTTTGATACTAAAGCCCATGTGCTTAAGAACCCCATGGTCATTCTTTGGAATTCAAGGTAGAGTACCTTAAAAATTGAAACTACTCATCTTAGTCTGTTTTGTGTTGCTATAGCAGAATAACTGAATCTGGGTAATTTATAATGAACAGAGATTTATTTGGCTTGTGGTTCTGGAGGCTGGAAAGTCCAAGGCCAAGGGACTTGATTTGGCCTAGGCTTTCTTGCTGTGGCAGAAAGCAGAAGGGAAAGAGCATGCATACAAAAGAGAAAAGAAGGACGGGAGCCAGACTCATCTTTTTAAAATCGGGGACCCACTTTTAGAATAACTAATCCACTCCCATGATAACAACATTAATTCATCCATGAGCACAGAGCTCTCATGACCCGATTTCCTCTTAAAGTTCCCCCCTCTTAACATTGTTGCATTGGAGATTGATTTTCCAACTCATGAACTTTGGAGAACACATTCAAACCATAGCACCATTTAAACTAGTTCTTTATTATTCACCAAGGGCCTAGTCCAAGGGAGAAGTACTCAATTTGAGACTGACAGCTGCATTTGGCTTTCATATTGGTTAATGTCTATATTATATTTATAAAATATTTTAAAATGCATTTAATCATGCAAGTGTGTGACTATTGGTTGTGACATTACTAAGAGAGTCCATTGGATCTTTTTCTTTGGTTTTGTGATGTGGAGTTGACATAGGAAATTATTGCAATCTTTGATGCAAATTTATCTTGAACACCACAGATTATATAATTGTATGGCACACAGTTTCAGGATATTTTAAAATTTGGCTCTTTTGTTTGTAAAAGCACCATTTAAATGTGACAAAATATTCATATGTTGCTTGTGCTTAAAAGAAAAAATAAAGGAAGAAAGGGAAGAAAGGAGAAAGGAAAGAAGGAAGGAAAAAAGTGAATGGATCTCTTTGGATGTTGAATCGGGAATCCTTACCTTTTGTTTTACTAATTTACTTGGTGTACCTTTATCCTTGTCATTGACCCCAAGTGACTTCAACCCTAAGTCAAATTTCTTCTCTGGTATGTCAAGAATTTTTTTAAAAATTAAATATCTATAGTTAAACCAATACATTTAAGGGCAAGATGAAATTCATGTATTAAATTCTATTCTCCTGTAAAGGAAGGAAGCCAGCAGAAGAGAAACACTTTTCTTTCAAGCATTTTAATAACTGTTGGACTAAACTCACTCATTACTCTGAGGCACACTGCATTTTGGTTGACCTTGTGGAATGTCTATTTGATGGTTTTCAAAATCACTTATCCATGCAGTTTTGGCACCTCCGTGCTGTGTTAGCAATCTCAATTTTGTATTAGATTTTGCTTCACTCTCTTATGTAGGTTCTGAGTTTTCCCCATTCGTGCCCCTCAAAATATGTAAGCCAATACCCTGCATTTGCTGATGACCCCCAAGGAGTAATCGAGGGCTATGAAATGATTCAAATATTTCAAAATATTTCTCCTAAATCATGTATATATGTATAATAAAGGTGCCGAAGTTAAGTGATGGTTATCTACCTGAAACCCTGAGACCAATGAGAAATTCTATAATGTAGTGATGAAAATCCTTATGAAATTTTGAGAACCATCTTAGTAAACCTATACAACATTTACCACAAGTAGATGAGTTTAGTTTGAATTTTGCTTCTACTTTCTCATCAGTGATTTGAAAAGACGTCTATCCTTTTCAGTCACGTCACCTTCTTTAAGTCTTTAAGTAGCTGATAGTCACAAAGTCTGCCAGATACTGTATTTTATATATATGCAGGGTCTCGTATAATCCTCACAGGAAATGTATGAGCTAGGCACAATGAATATTTCCATTTTATAGGCTTATGTACAGAGAGATTAAGCAAATTTCTTGAGGTTCCACAACTAGCAAATAGCAGAGATGGAAAATGAATATATATCTGTTTGACTCTAAAGCTGGAAGTCTTAATGCATACGAACTTCTCAGGGTTGTAGCTAGAAACTAACTGTTGGAGAACTGATAGCTTAACATGTCTTCTTCCCTCTTTTTAATAAAAACGTTCTTATTTTTTCTTGGAGAGCAGACTCCATCCCTAGATCACACGGTCCAGGTGGGACTGACCTATCCCTTGGTCCCCAGGATAGGCACATAAGAGGCCTAGCCAACAGAGCACTCTGTGCCCCTGGCCATCATGACCGAATGGAGTGCTGCTTGGGGTCACTGTGTGGGCAAGACGACCTGAGGGAAAGCTGAGATCCTGAGAGCCAAGACTTGAAAAGAACCCTAGACCTGGGGACGATATCGAACCCCTACATCCTGTGATACCTTGGATCCTTAAACTTCCCAGGAACAAGTCAGTAGATGGCATGTTTACCTCTGTGCTTCTTAAGCCAGCTTGACTTGAAGTTCATGTATAACCGAAAAAGACTCGATGAAGAGAGCACAGAGAGCCCTCATGTAGTAAAGAGACAAGGCCAGCATGAAACTCCCTGGAGCCCTCTAGAGTCTCTTCCTCGCATGTCCCTAGCTGCTGATCGTATACAAAGCTCTCCACGTCTTCCAGCTTGCTGTTAAAATAACAGCAACATTTTGAAGTTTATACCCTGCTCTTTTTTTCCTGTTGGAGTCCTGAATACACGCCGTTTTGCTGCATTTGATAGTTTGTGTGTTGCTGTTGTTCTCATTACTGACACATAGATCAGCTACACAGATAAGGTCCAGGCCAAGGAGGTGTGTAATGATCACGCTTAGAAGTCTGGTGATGAGTATCCATCTTTATAAGTGATAAATGTTACAAATAAATAATATATAAACATTACAGATATTTATAATGTATAAATGCTATTAATACAGTAACATTAATATACTTAATAAATTCGAATGTTTTGATTCAAATGACCAAAAAAATTCAGATTACATTTTTTTAAAGGTAGAGATTGGCTTTAGAGATCCAAATACAGACACCTTTGTCCTCTAACATAGAAATGTGCTCCATAAATATGTATTGAGTGATGAAAACCAAATATGCTCTCTCTATATGAGTCAGGGTTTCCCAGTGAGACAGAATTAATAGGAGATAGATAGATAGATAGATGATAGATAGATAGATAGATAGATAGATAGATAGATAGATAGATAGATATAGGAGGGTATTTATTAGGGTTATCAGCTCATGCAATTATGTAAGCTGAAGAGTCTCACAATATGCCCTCTACAAGCAGGAGAACCAGAAGAACTAATGATGCATCTCTCGTTCTGAGGTCAAAGGCCTGAGAACCTGGGAGGGGAGAGCCCATGCAAATCCTGGAGTCTAAAGGTCAGAGGTCCTGGAGTTCTGATTGTGAAGGGCAAGAGAAGATAGGCATCCCAACTCTAGAAGTAAGAGAAAGAGAATTCACCTTTCCCTGCCTTTTTGCTCTATCCAGGCCATCGGCCAATTAGATGGTGGCCGCCCATATGGATGAAGGTGCATCTTGCTAACTCACCCTGCTGGTCCAAATGCCAGTCTCTTCCGGAAGCACCCTCAGACACATACTCCCCAAAATGTTTTACCAGCTGTCTGAATATTCCTTCATCTGGTTAAGCTGACACCTAAACTTAACCATCAACATCTCCTGGTCCATAACCAAGTTAAGATATCAGAACTTCCAAAACAACTAGACTATGGCAAATGTCAAAACAGAGATTGTCTTCTGCATCTGTGCCTTTATGTATACGTGTATGCATGTATGTATGCCCCCATCCATCTGTAGTTGGGTTCAAAACTTGCCATCTCCTTGGGCTGTGTAATCGCATATGTATTGATGGCTTCATAATCCATAAAAGCTGAATAAGGAACTTTATCAACAAAAGATGTTCCATCGTAATCAGAAGTAGTCAAACTGCTGCCATCTTCGACATGAATCCCATTTTACATGCGGGCTATATTTCCAGAATCTGTGCAATAGGGAGAAAGGAAATAGTTTAAAAAGTTTAAAATGCTGCACAAACACAAGGTGCTTATCAACACAGTGTGGTCCAGAATCCTTGCAAACATTTGGAATTAAAAAGAATATATATATATATGTACATATATATACATATAGGCATCCTGTGAATATGTGAATTTGGAGGTAAGGGGAAGCATTTGCAGGTAAGGGGAGAGGAAATGGGCTTGAGGAACTTGCCCAAGATAGATTGCTAGGGCCAGAAGGAGAGTGGGTTTGAGGAACTTGCCCAAGATAGATTGCTAGGGCCAGAAGGAGAGTTTGAACTCAAGTTTCTCTGATTCCCAAGTCTGAGCACTCAATACTATATTGCAGAATGAGTACAGGTCTCAAAAACACAACATCCTATTTCCTGATTTCCATCCTGATATCACCACATTTCATTATAATGTTGTCATTATGATCAAAGCTTGATGATGTGACTCAACAAGGAATTGTTAAGCACCACAAAATATATTCTTAGAAAAAAGATTTTAAGAAAGGATATTGCCTTTGGCCTCTGAAATTTAAAAAACAAAACAAACAATCACTTTGTAGCACTTTTCTATTTTTATGTTGTAAATGGTACGATTATGACTGATTTCAACCAACAAGTTTATTGACTGGATTGCAGAATTCCTAAGAGTTTAGCAATTGGCTCTTATGAACCATATAACACCAGTAATTAGCTCCAATACACCACTGGAATGAGTTTTCTTTTAAAAAAAAAAAAATCTTATGAATAGTTTGCAAATATCTTCATGCATCTGACAAAGGACTAATACCCACAATCTATAAAGAACTCAAATAAATAAGCTAGAGTAAAGCAAATAACCCCATTAAAAAGTGGACAAATGACATGGACAGACATCTCTCAAAAGAAGAGATACAAGTGACCAACAAACGTGAAAAAATACTCAACATCACTAATCACCAGGGAAATGCAATTAAAAACCACAATGAGATATCACCTTATGCTAATCAGAATGGCCATTATAAAAAAATAAAAAAATAATAGATGTTGGTGAGATGTTGGTGCAGATATGGTGAAAAGGGAATGCTTGTATACTGTTGGTGGGAGTGTAAATTAGTACAACCTCTATAGAAATCAGTATGGAGATTTCGATTTCTCAAAGAACTAAAAGTAAATCTACCATTTGTTTCAGCAATCCCACGACTAGGTGTCTGCCCAAAGAAACAGAGGTCATTATTAAAAAAAGACACCTGCGTTTGCATGTTTGTTAGAGCACAATTCACAATTGCAAAGATGTAGAATCAACCTAAATGCCCATCAACTGATCAGTGGATAA
The DNA here is from genome assembly GCA_963574415.1 of Tarsius wallacei. NCBI lineage: Eukaryota > Metazoa > Chordata > Mammalia > Primates > Tarsiidae > Tarsius > Tarsius wallacei. The sequence continues at coordinate 36,623 of CAUYQG010184421.1, forward strand.
TAAAATGCGAAATCACATTTTATATGTGGATTCCCTGGTAGACACATACTCAGCCATACAAAAGAATGAAACAACGTTTCTTGCAGCAACTTGGACAGAACTGGAGACCATCGTTCCAAGTGAAGTAACACAGGAATGGAAAACCAAACACCACATGTTCTCATTTATAGTGGGAGCTAAACTAAGGAACTGCAAAGATATATAGAACAGCATAGCGGACATTGAAGACTCAGAAGGGGAGTGTGGGAAAGAGAGTAGGGACAGCAAACCATTTATCAGGTACAATGTACACAGGTGGAAGTGGAAGGTACACTTAGAACCCAGACTTCTTTGCCACTAAACAGTATATCCATGTAACCCAAAATCTACAATCCAAATCCCCAAACTTTTGAAATTAGGAAAAAAAAAATCTTAAAGAAGGGCTCAGTGGATTGCCAGCTGCCAAATTTCAATGAATGGAAGAGAAATTAGTGTCATCCAGTGATTTGTGTCTTTTATGTCTGAAGAATGGTAAGCACCTGAATTAATAAAAATGGATTCAGTTGAGCAATAAAAAAAAAAAAAGAAAGCCTCTGACTTGATTTGAGTGACTTACTATCATTTTAGACCAATCACTGTGGCTAAGTGTGTGGGTAACTCTACTCCTCCTAGGTGTTGTGACACTTCTCCTGGCCCACACCGGCTTGGTAGGCATTGGGGTGGCAACTGCACCAGACCCACATGCCTGATGCTTGTGAGAAGCAGTCTTCAGAAAGGACGTGAAAAGAGAAATGTGGACTGGATAGTCAAAATCCAGTGATGTGCTGTACAATCCCTGAGAGAAAGGTAATGTATACAAAAATACAGCTGTCAAGAATATGTGAGTATGATATTAACTGCAAAGAAGAATGGAGGGGAATGAGATATTTTAAGAGTTCATTTCTTGATATGGAAAGCAGAAGAATAAATTGGAAAACATTACTTGCCTGCATGAGTTAAATTTTTAAAGACTTTGAGCATGACCTTACCCTTTAAGATGAAGTGTGGAGATGTACCCACTGTTCTCTTCCTCAGGAAAATGATACTGGGGACTTTTAGAAACATGCAATAAGTATATTGCTTGTTTAAGGACTGCTGAGGTTGTGAATATGAGTTTTTCAATTAGCACAAACACAGGTGTATTTTAAATGCTTCAGTCCCCAGCAGTTCTGTCACTACAGGCTCTACCTTTGAAGCTTTGTTTTGATCATTTTTTTGGCTCCAAAAAGAAGTTTTTTTGTTCCGTTATTCTATATTTTGCTTCTTTGATGTGGGGCTTGACTGCCATGTTGCAAAAGCACATTTCCCAAGCTTAAGAAAAAAACAAACAATACCCAACACCTACACATTTGGCCTCCTTGAACATTTTTTTCCTTACGATTAATCCAAAGAGAGTCGAGATGTATTGCTTCCTCTATTCATCAAGGCGATTGTCAATTGAAAAGGGGGAAAAAAATAACAAAAGAAATGAACGCTCTTCAGAAATTCTTAGCAAAAAAAGCCAGGAAGAGAGGAAACTCTTTAGAAAGCGTTTACATTTTTAATTATCCTGGTAGAATGTCCAATGTTTTTATGTATATTACAGATTAAAGAATTTAAAAAAATTATTGAGCATTTTCTTTAGCTTCTTTTGTGTCAATTTGAGTTTGAACTGCTCTGAAAAACTTTGCTGGCACTCAAATCAGAGAAAAAAGCAAAGATGTTTCTCACATTATTATTTATAAAAGAAAAGAATTAAAAACAACTTAGATGCACAAATATAGAGGATGTTTAAATGAATTATGTTAGATCCACAGAACAAAAATTAGGACGACATTTTAAATAGTTCTGAATTTTTTTTTTATAGACGAAAATCTCCATATTCATACTTTATTTTTTAATTTTTATTATAAAGATGTGGGTACAATTCAGGGTTAAGTATACAAACATTGACCATGCAGGTCATTGACCCCTGTTAATGAGGTATGCCCCTCCTCCCCCTAGCAGTTTCCCTCAACTGCCAATCCCCTCCCCCCACCGACAGTTTCCCATTACTGCCAGTCGCTTTCCTATAGCGTTACAATTGCTCAAGGTCTCCTCTTATGAGTGAGAACATATGTAACTCTGTTCTTTGTTTCTGTGGTAAATCACTGAGTATGATCGACTCCAAATCCATCCAGGTTGCTGCAAAGTCCATATATTTGTTGTTCTTTATGACTGCATAATACTCCATTATATATACGTACCACATTTTTTTAATCCAGTCCAGCTTTGATGGGCAACATGGTTGGTTCCATGTTTTTGCTGTTGTGAATAGAGCTGCAATAAACATTCGTGTGCGGGTATCTTCTTTGTAGAATAATTTGAGTTCCTCCAGGTATATTCCCAATAGGGGAATTGCTGGGTCATCTGGAAGGTCAACTTCAGGTTCTTTCAGAAATCTCCAGAATTTTCCAGAGAGGCTGTACAAGTTTGCATTCCCACCAGCAGTGTAGAAGCTTTCCTTTTTCTCCACATTCTCGTCAGCATCTGTTGTTGTTTGTTTTATTAATGATGGCCATTCTTACTGGGGTTAGGTGGTATCTCAATGTGGTTTTGATTTGCATTTCTCTGATAATGAGTGAGACTGAACACTTTTTCATGTGTCTGTTGGCTGCCCATATA